>CABFOV010001673.1:7898-22758 GCA_902141375.1 Timema poppense | reverse complement strand
CGTCTTACTACCCGTTCGGGTTATACGCACTTACGCTAATGTGTAATGGTAGGGTGATTGTGAGATGAAATGAAGGACCTACAGTTTAACGTGGAATCCGAACCACGGTGGAGGCCTGGCATTCCTCACATTCACAAGATGTCTTGTCAGAGGTGAAGGAAGGGTTTGGTAATCAGATAAATCTTTGCCGGGACCGAGGATTGAACCCCGGCCGCCAGCGTAGAAGTCTTACACCTTACCCCTAGACCACCAGGTCACCCGGTTGTACGATAAGGACCCAGGATAGTGCCCACACTATCTCCGTACATCATCATCTTTGTTTATGAAATAAAACTTATAAATAGTTTACATGGTGGTGTGAATTTGTAAACACTTATAAACACCACGATTAGGGTCTAAATATGGTTACCGAGGAGACCGGTTTTCTAATGATCTAATACCCAGTCGACATTACCAAAAGAATATTAATTTAAGGAAATATATTATGGGCACCATGTTAGGGTACCGCAAGAGCTGACGGGGGTCTGAAAGACGCCAGACGTCCTGATGGGAAACTTGAGCAAGTGTGAAATAGATGCAGTTACCGGATATACATATCAAGCCGTTCTTCCTGTGAAGTGTACCGCATGGACGCCTACACCGGAAAATAGGAGATGGGAGAAGAGAGTAAAACCAAGATAAAGAAAGACGTTCCTCTACATTATTATTCGGTGGGAACTTTGGAGTGCCAGCTGAGTTAGGTGTGCGCCTGAGTCTGACTTCGAGGGTGGGGTTTATCACCGCGTCTTACTATCCATTCGGGTTATTCGCTTATGTACTAACTACGCTACTGTTCTAGGGACTGAGGACGGTTTAGTTTACAGCAAGTGTGCTGACATTTGCGTGAAGGGAGAGGGAAATACCATTTAGGAAAAACTACCCTCGGTACAACCGACCGGAATTCTAAACCCAATATTCCCATACTCGGCAATCTAGGTCTATTACGAGATCGATGCATAGAAGTAGAATTATTTTTTTCGATTAACATTGGTAATATTTATCAAAAGTGATAGATGCATGCATAATACAGGAATTGACGCGCAGTTATTAGAATTGAAGTACGAACATTGTTTTACTAATTTTTATACCTGTCTGAAAAGTTTCTTTCCATCGAAATCAGACAATAGCATTAAGATTTTGTTTGTCTACATCTACATCATTCGGACAAAAAGACTTAGCAGTTTGTCTATCCTACATCAGCCAGACAAAATGACTCAACTACTTCAGTTTGTCTATCCTACACCATACAGACAAAATGACTCAGCCACTTCAGTTTGTCTATCCTACATCAGCCAGACAAAATGACTCAGCCACTTCAGTTTGTCTATCCTACACCATACAGACAAAATGACTCAACTATTTCTTTTATAAATAGGTTCTGGATCAAACGAAACGTAAAGTTGAGAAGTGAGATCCCCCCTGATACCAGACAAGACGCGACAGGCGCCTATATCCAACTCACCTTCTTGAAGTAGCCGCCATGGAGCCTCATGTGACCGTTGAGGGCGGGGATGTTCTTGAACTTGCGATGACACAGGTTGCACTCCACCGGTTTGGGGTCCTGCTGCTGCTGTTGCTGTTGTTGCTGATGGGAGTGGTGGGGTTTGGACGCCGTCCCCGTGGAGGCGGCCGTTGCGCCGGACTGACCGCCACCGACGCCATTGGCCGCCGTCGCCTTGCTGCCGCCTGGGCTCTGCAACACCCCAACACACACAACGTCAAGACAACCCTTGTCTTTACTCTTATCCCGTTGCGTTTTTATTCTTTTTATTTAGCACCACGCCTTACTACCCGCTAGGGTTATACATAAGTACTGATATCACTAATGGGCTAGGAATTGGGAAGGTTGAATATAGAGGAAGTGAGCCTGCATTTGCGTGGAGGGAGAGTGGAAAATCATTTAGGGGGAAAACACCCCCAGTTCACCCAAGCGAGATTCAAACCTCGATCTCCCCGTCCTCAGCAGTCTAGCTCAATACGAAACTAGGGCATTGGCTAACTACGCCACCGAGGTGGATCATTTTATTTGTTATTGAAACGTTCAGTTCAAGTGTTGTTAAAGGAATCCATCGGGGAAGCGGTAAAAATAGAAAACGAGAGTTAGGAGTATGCTTTGGACTGCTGTCAATCTATAAATGAAACGCATAAGGTCAAGCGTTTCCACAAACGATACTGGATACAAGACCTGATTGAAACTCTGAATGCGCATGCGCGACTTTTCTCAGTGCCCATTGAGAACGTGAGAAAGAGGCCGTCTGTTACCACAGCTGTCACTGAGACAACGACCACAGCAAATCCATTTCCTCCATTGATGGACATCACTATATATCTTAAGTTTAATATATCTGTCATTGACCTCGGTCTTGTAATAAAGTGCTCGCCTCAGGGGTTCAAACCCAGCCAGGATCGACGGATTTTTCTTGAGCGATAAAAATCTGTAGCAAAAGTCCTTCGGAGGAGAAGTATAAACCGTCGGTCCCATGTCAACTGTGGCATGCAGGCCTAAGAGATCCCTGAAAGGTATGTGAGAATATCCCAGGCAAAAATAGTAGGTCTTTTTATTCTCGCTCATAGAAATTCTCATGTGGTGATATAATCAGTAGGTTTGAAAGTACATACAGTATTAAATACCTTGTATATATATATCAATTTTCCTTATTCATTGATTGACAAAAACTCTATAGTGTTTTCGTTTGAATGGATTCTTGTGACATTTAGATATACAAAGGAAAATAAAACCGTTTTTGGGAGTAAGAATTTGGGTGTATAAGTTAAAAGACCGAGGGAAGTGGGTTCTTTGATATGTAGGTAATTGGAAGCTCTTTAAAAAAAAATCATGCCTCGCCACTTACTTAACCTAAGTGGCTAGGAAGAGGAGAGTAGGTTCCCCCCCCCCTCGTTTTCCGTGATTCTTGTCCGAGCTTCTCTCATACATTAATGTGACAAGGATGAGGAGGTATAATTTAGAGAAAATACACCCACATTGGTGTGATAATAGAGTGGAAAACCAACCATTTAAAAAAACACCTTAAAAACCCCAGGCCGGGATTGGAACCCTGACCTTTCCGTTACCGGCCAACCAGACCAGAACGAGAATGATGCCTTTGTCCGCGTGCTCACCGACAGTGAATGGGAAAGTAGTTAATAGGAATGTAGCCGTATAAGCGTGGGGAGAGGATGGAAAACCACTCGTGACCCGCCCCCTCCCTCTTCCTTAGTGCAACGTGCCGGGGTTCAAACCGGAGTCCCAGGTCCCCGAAGGAATTTAATGTACGTCAGTTGAACACGCTGGTAATTGGAATAAAAGCAATTAAATAAGTCAAATAGGATTAGTTTCTTTACTGATCCAATTTGACTCAACGCGCGGTACTTTATTTAATGACAAATGTCCCCGTTATTTTCCAGTGACCTACAACGAACCGATCCGATAGGCAACAGCCTCGAACCGGGACTTGTTAAGTGATAAAAAAAGAGATAATTTTATTTATTTTAACGTGAGGAAAAAAGTAATCAAAGTTTAAAATATTTTACTCATTTTGAAATATGTCTCTTGCATCACTTTTACCTCTTAAGTTCAAAAGGTATTTCACCAACATTTTCGATATTTACAAACAAAGTTTGCTATTTATAATAAAATGAGGAAAAATAATATAAATTGCTATAAAATGCTAACAAAAAGTTTCAATTTGAAGAAAATATCGAGAAAAGAAATTTAAAGAAAATATTTGGTATAATTAATACCGTACGTCCTACTTAAAATACCGGGGGGAAATAATATTTCAATGATGTATTATATTGAGTCTAATATTGTACTGATGTGCATTGTAAATTTTTTAAATACGTTTCAAATTAATTTTTACTAAACCTTTTTACTTCGCTACCGTCGCGCGCCTTTGTAGATTTGAGGCGAAAACATTTTACTGAGATTAAACGTTAAAATTAAATAGTATGGTGCCCCACATATACTTTCTCACTCCTTTATATAAATTATACTTATAGCTAGTGATATAATATGTGAGACAAAATAAAATACATGGTTAAATAAACATAATAAGAGAATAAAGAACATTGTATTTCACCAAAGAGCATACATTAAATAAAACACTGTTACAAAAACATATTATTTGCTCTGTGAATTTTCAATTCTACAGTTCTAACGCTTTATTAAAAAAAAAAAAGAATTATCTATGAATAAAAAAATATTATTTTCATAAATTATACTTTCAAGCAAAAGTTGTTAATTTTTAAGACTCCTACATCCATGCGACGATAAGTTATTTCATGTCTCAAAAGAGTTAAGCTGATTTGACTAAAATTTGAAATTTACGTTTATGTAAAATAGGTACCCTCAAAGTAATTTTCATGGTAAAATGAGATGCACTATTTGGTTTGCAATGTTATTATTATTATTATTATTATTATTATTATTATTATTAGCACCGCGTCTTACTACCCGTTCGGGTTATACGCACTTACGCTAATGTGTAATGGTAGGGTGATTGTGATATGAAATGGAGGACCTACTGTTTAACGTGGAATCCGAACCACGGTGGAGACCTGGCATTCGAACAATGCCTAGATAAGAATTTTAAACAAAATCGTTAGAGCTGATTTTGTGCAAATAGGTTTAATTTTTATTTTCCCGACATGAAGTAAACTAGTACCCTTAATTTTAGGGTTAGGCAGATAATTTAAAAAAAAACTTCCGGGGAAAGCCCTAAATACCAAATCATAGCCTGATCGGTAAAATGGTTACGGCCCATTCCAGTAACAGATAGAAAGACAGACGGGTATTTTCGGGTTCAGGGGGTCATAAAACTTAGACCACCATACAAATCTTGCTTTAGATATTTTTGACGATCTCAATACTTTCTCTCTCATAGAGGTCACGAGAAAAAAAAACATACACACGTTTTAATGAGTGTGGGTTCGTTCATAAAATTGTACACGTATTTGTTGTAAAGAGGTAATTATATTTAGAACTGGCGGAAGTCCCTGGAATGTGGGCGCCCACGGGGAACAACTGACCTACATTCAACCAACTCTCCCGGCTGGTTCCCGTCACCACGGGGGGAAAGACGGGGGTAGATCCAAGGAGGGGGAACGGCCTTCGTATTAACGTGGAGAAAGGATGGAGAAATCACAGCAAAAAAAAATCACATGTTCGAAAACCACCCCATACTCAAGAGCACCTGGACGGGATTCGAACCCGGACCTCTCCTATCAGTGGTGGCATGGCACGATGCGAATTTAACGCACTAGGCCATTCAGCCATATTTGCGGATGACAAGGAAACATAAGGCCCGCCAATTTCTGGGAATGATGTATTGTGTGATGTAAATACTAACTTTGCTCGTTAGGGACTCCGCCCCCAAGCGCCCAGTGAGTTTTCTTTGCAAGTGGATATAAACTAATGTGTTTCTAGAGCCGTTTTTGGATAGGTCTTACGGTTTAGCCCCAAAAGAACTCCAAAGAAAAGTTCACACCGACTTTAAAGTTGCTCCGACATTTTGCATTTTTTGGGGGGTTTAATATTTTTTTTAAACTTTTTAGAATTTACCTGTCGGTTACAGGCTAGAAGCTATAAGTTTGCCAAATTTAAAGTTTCTAGCTAATCTGGAAGTGGGTAAACATTAATGTTAGTGATACACCTCCGAGGATGGGGAGATCTAGGTCCGAATTTTGATCGGGTGAACAGGGGATGTTTTTCCTAAATTAGTCATGTCTGGTTCACCGGTGACCAGGTAGCTTGGGGCTACGAATCCCTATTGGGTTAAGTGATGTGGTTTTTCCTAAATTATTTCTTTTCACCCTCCATGCAGATACGAACAAACTTCCTACCTTGTTCGTATGAAAGGGATTGGGGGGAAGGGAGGGTCAGGGTGGTTAAACGACTCTAAAAATCTTCCCTCAAAGTCCGTCACCTTATCTAGTTGGCTACCACCCTAGTTCCTTAAGTAGAGTGTCTGTCTATTGACCTAGAATCGGTTTTTGTTGTGGCAAAAAAAAAGGTATCATTGGTGGTATGAGGATTTCCCCTTTTACAGTGATATATTAACGATCGGGAGCTAGATGTTGTGTTTGTTGTAGATTTAAGTTAGTATATAAGTCGTGTGTTGATATAATCAGTTGGTTCAGAAAGTGCACGTTCAATACCAGAAATAAATTACACTTTAACTAAATGGTGCGGCCGGGGTTCAATCCTCGGTCCCGGCACAGATTTATCTGATTACCAAACCCTTCCTTCACCTCTGACAAGACGTCTTGTGAATGTGGGGAATGCCAGGCCTCCACCGTGGTTCGGATTCCACGTTAAACTGTAGGTCCTCCATTTCATCTCACAATCACCCTACCATTAGTCTACACATTAGTGTAAGTGCGTATAACCCGAACGGGTAGTAAGATGCAGTGCTAATAATAATAATAATAATAATAATAATAACTAAATGGTATTGCGCCTTCCTATTCAGTTTAAGGGGCCATATTCGATTCCCGACCTGTCGAGAAAAAGAATTTAGGTACCAGGTGTCGTGTCTATTCTAGTATTAAGTTAGTTTGTAGTCGTGTGTTGATATAATCTGTGGTTTCAGAAAGTGCAAGTTAAATATCCTAGATTAAATTCAAAAATAATGTTGTTTTTTTTCTGACATTGTAAGATGTGTGAAGTCCAGAGCAATAGTTTGCACAACAAGGTGAGTCCCGATTGCTTCCGAAAATTATAACAGATTGTCCTGTAAAGTGAAGTGTTTTCTCCCCTCGACCTTGACATTCTAGTCAACACGCTCTACACGTGGGCCTTGAGCGCTTGCCAGTGTCTCGGGAGTAATAAATATGCAGTGGTAAGTAAGGATGTGGTATCAAAAATAATGTATTGATTATTTTACTCTTTCTAAATATCAAAAATATGTTTGCACGCAGAAACAAAAGAAATCACTATATTCAAATCACATTTCCTCATTCATATATTTTATATATATATATATATATATGTGTGTATATATGTATATTTGACGCCTCTGAGATTATTTAAAAAAAAATGAGAAGTCCAATAAGAACGAGGATATTTAAAATTTTTGGGTGACCTGGTGGTCTAGGGGTAAGGTGTCTTACTTCTGTGCTTGGGGGTCCGGGTTCAATCCTCGGTCCCGGCACAGATTTATCTGATTGCCTAAACCCTTCCTTCACCTCTGACAAGACGTGTATTAATCACAACTTGTGAATGTGTGGAATGCCAGGTCTCCACCGTGGTTCGTATTCCACGTTAAACTGTAGGTCCTCCATTTCATCTCACAATAACCCTACATTACACATTAGCGTGAGTATAATCCGAGCGGGTAGTAAGACGCGGTGCTAATAATCTAGAAATTTTATTTATTTTGAAATTCAAATTTTATTTTACTAAGGGTACTTAACGTGCACTTTATGAACACACTGATTACATCCGCATACGTCTTACAAACTAGCCTGACACTAGAACAGACATTAATAACACATTTTCAGCCATACGAAGAATAAAACCCGGAACTAAAAATACAATCTATATTAACCAAGACATCAATTATTAGTATTATTATTATTATTTAGCACTGCCTCTTACTACCCGTTCGGGTTATACGCCTAAGTACTAACTACGATAGTGGGTTAGGAATAGGGAGGGTTGAATTTAGATTAAGTGAGACCGCATTTGCGTGAAGTGACAGTGGAAAACTATTTAGGAAAAGCCACCCCCAACTCACCCAACCGAGATTTGAACTTCAATATTCCCGTCTTCGGCAGTCTATCTCAACACGATACCAGCGCGTTAGCTAACTACGCCACCGAGGTGGGTCGCCAAGACATCAAGAAAACGAAAGCGACATATAAGTGAAAGATAGTTGTGAAATAGTTCCCTATTAAAACCATTGTTTCAATTTTAGATCGACATGTCTTAGGCACATACCCTTGGAATTACTATACATTCATTTTGGGTAAACTCTAAGCAAATAGTTTAAATCAAAACACGACTTACAAACTGATTCACCCCGCAGCTAACACCAAAACCCTAAATGACTAGCAGGATGAGCCTGTATGCAAGAAGTATGTATAGTAGCCCCATGGCTTCTTTGGGGCTGACTGACAGCTTTGAAAAGTTACCAGACCAAATTTTGTATCCCTACGCTGAACCATATGATCTGCAAAGACATGTGTTTAGCAGCTGTCCCTTCGGACAGTCAAAATTTAGGTATATAACTAAATTTTGGCCGCCAGAAGTCAGCTGTGAGCTGTCAGTCAGCACCAAAGAAGCCATGAGGTTACTGTATCTTCATCAGCACACCCAGTAAACGAACCAGTCTCTTAGACACCTGTGATGGATCCCTTCATTACGACCACTAAGATTAAAATGTTAACACACATCGTGTTGAACGTAATAAAAATATAACATAATAAATATTATGAGCAATATCACTTTGTATTTAATTCAATAATATGTTTGAGATATTGATAAAATAGAGGTAACATGAGATTTTTTTAAATTAAGTTTTAGTTTCGGAAATATAAAAACGTAGACGTTATGGTCAAACATAAGGTCACTTTTTTTTATAGTTGGATATTTCTCTCAGAGTTCGGACGAGATTGTGAGACCTATGTTTAATAGTCTTGCTTTAGGATAGTTCATTTCTAACGTTGAAGAACAGAGGTAGTTTGTTATATCAAACATTTATGGAAAGTCAAACTAAGGTTATATAATGAGCGTTATTTAAAATAACCATAGGTTTGAGATAAATCAAATCACCTAATTTAAGGACGTTGCCTACCTGTGACGTCACGGCAAATCAAGATAGGATTCCCCATCTTAATGAAGTTACGTTTTATTCAGCGCGATCTAGAGATCAAACATTGAAACGAAAACTACTAATTCTTAAATAATTCTAAAAATAGTCTTAAAATGTCACAAAATTATTATTTTGATCTTGAAGTAATCTTAAGTAAACGTATGTTTTTATAATCTACAACTTAAACTATTTGGTTTATTTACGAAAATGGCCAGTAGGAGTCTTCCTGCCAGGGTGTAGATTGAAAGCGCCCGTGTAAGAAAATGTCTACTGTATCTAAAATAGGAAACAGGAAAAGGGTGATTTTAAAAAAGAAATTCAATGTTGTCTAGGAGAAAATATTATAGTGAGTGTGTATACTCATCAGAGGAAGAGGGTAAGGGTTATCAGCAGAAATACAAGAGGACTTGCAGGATGGATGAACTGCTCGTTTACTTCCCTCCCTTTCTAACTCATGCATGGGTCTAAGTGTGAAAGTGTAATAATAATAAATAATATTTAGCACCGCGTCTTACTACCCGTTCGGGTTATACGCTTTAAGTACTAATTACACTAATCGATTAGGAATTGGGAAGGTTGAATTAGAGGAAGTGAACCCGCATTTGCGTGGAGGGATAGTGGAAAACCATTTAGGAAAAACCACCCCCAGTTCACGCGACCGAGATTCGAACCTCGATCTCCCCGTCCTCAGCAGTCGAGCTCAACACGACTAGCACGCGTTAGCCAACTACGCTACCGAGGCGGTTAAGTGAAGTGTGAAAGTGCTTAAAGTGCTTAGGTGCGTCAAGCAAGATTCAACCTGCTTCGCAAAATAGCTTTGAAATCACCATGTAGGCAACGTCGTTAAAAATAATCTTATAAATTGAGAGTTCCCTCCCTCTCTACCCTCAAGCTAAACAATTCAAACGACGCCACTGTACTAAACCAACACTTTCCAACTAGACGAGTGGATGCAGATCTCTTGGGGGATGTCGGGTTCTGTATTTACACAGCTCGCGAGCCCAGCAGCATGCGCGTCTCGTCAAGAGATGATGATAAGAGTTAATTAGCTGACGACGCGTCACGAGTTGTCGCCGAATGGTCCATTAGCCTACTTAGTGCGTGCGGTCAACGAGTTAGCGCTGAACAGGGACGAGATGGATTCATCTTTGGGGGGGGGGGTATNATAAGTGGAGGGTGGGGTGGTAAGGTCCAAACCACTTCTTACTAAAATGTGAATTCATACGTTTACCCAAAAACCAGAGCAGAACTGAAATGTGGTCACGTGACAAACTCTAAAGCGATCGTGAGAATTCAGCGCGAAATGCGTAAGTCGCACTGCACAAGTATAGTCTGTTCACGGTAGGAATTGTTTTCTGAAAGGCCTTTTTCTCTACCAAAAATCTATTATATAGTAGGATATTGGTAGGAAAAAGGACCTTTCAGAGAGTAATTCCTACCGTGAATGGAATATAGAGACAATATCAGCTTTCGTCGCGCTTCTCTATAAAAATCAGCGTGAAAGAACCAATTTAATTTCTAAACCAACCGACTCAACATGCGCATGCACCTACAAAGCAAGATACAAGCAGACAGCTAGTTACACTGGCGGGAAATGATTTGAAAAAAATCGTAAAAATAAAAAGTATTATGTCGTTCATAGTTCTGTGGTGATTTGTATCTCTACACAACACAATAGTTAGAAAATATCGATCCTGACAAAAATCTAAAATATCTGTGTGTCCACTGGAAAATTAAATACAATGAAAACCAGATGTTTAAGATTGTGTTGCAAAGCATTATGGGTCAACTTATATCTCTGATAAAGTGTGAATTGTTGCACCCCTCGAGCAGATATTATTCTCAACTCTCGGCGAATGTGTAAATCAAGTTTACTCATTTATGCTATCTGCATTTGATTACACTAATGGGGTAGGGATGAGAAAGGTAAGTTTGAATACGAAATGTATTCACATTTGCGTGGGTAAATCCACTCGGTACACCTCACCGGAATTCAAACCTTTACTTACCCCACCAGCAACCGGACTAGACGAAACTGACATTTAGCTCGCGTTCCCATTGATACGGGGCACAAATCAAATGACGGGCGCTCCCGAAACAGTATGAGGCCCTTAAGACAGTTTTTACATCGGACCGACAAAACCGAAACTGTGTCGAGTTCAATGCTGCAACTCGAGTTTACGAAACCAGAAACATTTCAAAGACTCCGTCAGCGACTGTTTTTGTCAACATTTGGAAGTCCCGACCTGAGGCGGAAAAGATCAAAAGTTTTCCGAGTTTTATTTAATCTTTTTGAAATACAAACTTCTTGGTGAAAATTACCAGAGCAACTATTATTATTATTATTATTATTATTATTATTATTATTATTATTAGCACCGCGTCTTACTACCCGTTCGGGTTATACGCACTTACGCTAATGTGTAATGGTAGGGTGATTGTGAGATGAAATGGAGGACCTACAGTTTAACGTGGAATCCGAACCACGGTGGAGGCCTGGCATGCTACACATTCACAAGTTGTGATTAATACAAGTCTTGTCAGCGGTTAAGGAAGTGTTTGTCAATCAGATCAATCTGTGCCGGGACCGAGGAGTGAACCCCGGACTCCCAGCACAGAAGTCCGACACCTTACCCCTAGACCACCAAACACAGCAACAGTTGTGCACCAAACCTTCTTCTATTTACATTGTGCAGCATGGTGTTGAACCCGGTGGTACGTGTTTTGTTCGGATCAATGTGTGTTGAACAGTGAAAGTGTTTTCTGCATATAAAGTAGCATTTATATAATGTGTATTGTGCTTCCAAATTTCTGGATCCAGTAGGTTTATTAAGGTCTCAAAATTTGTTGTAGACATTCACACAAAATTGCGAAAAGAAGAATGAATTTTTTCAGGTCCTTTCTCAAGTGGGTGACCTGGTGGTCTAGGAGTTAGATGTCGGACTTCTGTGCTCACTCCCGGCACAGATTTATCTGATCACCAAACCCTTTTTTCCCCTTTGACAAGACGTGTATTAATCACATCTTGTGAATGTGGGGAATGCCAGGCCTCCACCGTGGTTCGGATTCCACGTTAATCTATAGGTCCTCCATTTCATCTCACAATCACCCTACCATTACACATTATCGTAAGTGCGTATAACCCGAACGGGTAGTAAGACGCGGTGCTAATAATAATAATAATAATAATAAATATAATAATAATAATAATAATTTTCTCAAATAGGCCATCATTTCCTCCGTTCCATTATACTCTCGCTGTTTTAAAAGTGAACTTACCCAGTACCTTGGCCTCCATCTTTCTTTCTTCTGTAGATACTAAATCAAAAAAACAAAGCCTATGATAAACAAGACATCGTCGGAGGACATGACTATTTTGTCTGTATAGTAGAAAAGAATTTAACCTAAAACAAAACTGTAACTTATTTTCAGTAGGTTTGGTGAAAACAGAGTTTCGGTTTTGTTTACAAAAACTATAACTTGTTTCTATCTCTTTTTTCTGAAACAAAGCTCAGTCCATTATCAGTCGACAAACCTTAATTTGAGGTCCAAGGTCATTTAAATAAAAGTTCCCGGGTATTGTCCTATAACATTTAAATATCAAGTTTGAACCAAATCCATCAAACATTTTCAGATGTGTGGGTCAAGGACAGACAGATGGATAGGCATGAGGACAGATATAATTTTAAAATCCACTTTAGTTTTGTTCGGACATATATAAAACGTAAAGCTACATTATAATCTTGAGGTCAAACATTTTCACGATTACAAGTGTCCTATTCTTTCTTTAGATGAGAAAATATTTTCAATTAATTGTCTCAGGTATTTAACGTTCACTTTCTGAACCTACTGATTATATCAGCACACGAGTTATAAACTAATTTAAATTTAGAACAGACACAACATCCAGCCGTTAATTAATCAATGTGAAAGTGGAAACCCACATTTGAGAAATGATAATTTTTGTTTGGCCATGCTAGCAATCGAACCTGGGGGCCCTTAGCTTCGTAGAAAGATACGATACCGACTGAACTAATGGGTAGGACATCAGAAAGTAAATATCAAACAAACATAAGGCTTTTTCATATTATATTATTTAATTTCATAGATGTATGGACGAAGAAAATATCAGAATATTTATTATTATTAGCATCGTGTCTTACTACCCGTTCGGGTTATACGCACTTACGCTAATGTGTAATGGTAGGGTGATTGTGAGATGAAATGAAGGACCTACAGTTTAACGTGGAATCCGAACCACGGTGGAGGCCTGGCATTCCCCACATTCACAAGATGTCTTGTTAGAGGTGAAGGAAGGGTTTGGTAATCAGATAGATCTGTGCCGGGGCCGAGGATTGAACCCCGGCCGCCAGCACAGAAGTCTGACAACTTACCCCTAGACCGCCAGGTCACCATCAGAATATTTGACGTTGATTATTTGTTTATCTTGCCAAGAATCGAGATGAGTTACTAAAATAGATATTGGTGGACAAGCCTTTTGAAATCTGTATGCACACATTATTTATCATGAAAGGTAGGAGTTCTACCTTGTTTTATTACACTATGGGATAGTTAGGGCCATAGTGTAACCCAGGGATTGGCAACCTTTTCGATATCGTGGGCCGTAATGGGTCTTTAAAAAAAATTAGTGGGCAGGTTTGGAAAAAAATGTTATCAAAAAAATGTCAACTTTAATGGTCTCATACATACTAATTAGTTATTAGTCTATTTTTATGAACACAATTGTTTGTTTGCTAAATCCTTTATTGACCAGATACAATCAGTCTGTGGGACTTGGGTTGCCAACCGCTGGTATAATTATTAAAAGTCAGACTGCTAGACTACCTTTAAGAGTAAATAAAGTGTAGCGGGTATTTAATAATATCCAAGCTTGAAAGGAAACCTTGCAATAATTGTATCGTGACTGCAAGCTATTGGTAACACCATCCAGTGTCAGTACCGTTATAAAACGAACACAAAATAATTAGGATAAAAACGTCACAAGTAACTTTTTAATTTACCACGGGTATTTAACGTGCACTTTCAGAACTACAGTTTGATTTAGATAAAAAAAAGGAATAATTTTACAATTATTGTACAGGTATTTATTGTTAACATTTGGAACTATAGTCTGATTTAGATAAGAAGGAATATTTTTATAATCACCTTAAAAAAAATTCTTCTTACCTAAATCGGACTGTAGTCGAGAAAGTTCACGTAAAAGAATGGGTTTTTTTGGCGTTTTTATACGAATTATTTTATATTAATTTTATTACTAAAACAATTTTCACATATTCATACGTCAAGTCATGTGAAGTGGAACTATCAATTTTGATAACTTTTCTCAATATCTATAAAATAATACTAACAATATGGTAAAAATGTTATTAACGTTGACTTAAAAAAAATTGTAATTTCTTAAAGGTTCTTTCAAACATAATAGATCTTCTACTAGAATTGTTTATTTCAGCACACGGTCTTAGGGCTCTACAAACTGTCTTAACTCAAAGACATACACAACACCCAGCCCCACGACCGTCAATCGATGACAGTTTGTAGGTCGAATTCTGATATAAATAAACAATTGGTTCGTTTTTTAAAACCAGATACTGCCTTTTAACAAACGGATTATTCATGAGCTTAATACAAGGGACATGTGAGGATAGTTTAAAAAGGAAGTGAGTGCACTCGCATTAGCGTGGAAAGAGGATTGGAAAAACAACACCAAAGTAGCAGAGATTCAAGTCTTCCGTCACCGTAAATCCAGTATATTGCGTGTCTGACGTTTTAGATAGTCTTAGTAACGAACCACATCAGTCTTTTTTTTTTCTATCAAGTGAACGTTAAATATATCATTTAAAATTAGATACAAATAACGTTCTAAAGATCGTAAACACGGTCGAGGTCTAGACTCTAGAGGACCGCATATATGGTCGTTATGGTGGTCCTCCATCGCAAACCCTGGTCCGCCCCTGCACTTCAAACAAAAGCCGACGAGAGAGGAGGTG
>CABFOV010001672.1:54367-78638 GCA_902141375.1 Timema poppense | reverse complement strand
TATATATATATATATGTGTGTGTGTGTTTGTACATTCATGCATGCATGCATGCACACACACAAGCAGCTCCTCACTGTCCTGAAAATGAGTTTAAAATGTATAACGATATTGTTAATTTTTTTCCACAGTGAACATCATAGTTATAATACATCAAACCAATCCACACATTACCGTTCTGAAGATAAGAGGTTGGAGTCTTTTCGCACTTGGCCCTATGGCCACTTATGGCCACCACAGGATATGGCCAAGGCAGGCTTCTATTATCTACAGGAGGGGGATAAGGTAATATTTATTCAACCAAAAAGCGTTATTTGACAAAGGACATGTTATTACTCAGGTTTATAAATAAGCTTTTGGACTGGATAAATTTTGATTAGCAGTTACCTTTGCCAGTCGACACACATGCAAAGGTGTCAGTCTTGCCTTGTCTGATTGCCTGCTGCTTAGGAGATTATGGCTCAAACCCCAACTGAGGATTTTTATTTGTTTTCTCATAAAGCCCCGTTGACACGACCCAAGTATATTTGGACAAAGCAAACTTGGACGCTGCGCGCGCATCACTTGGACACTACTTGGATTGTGTCAACTATTCATCCCAGCCCACTTGGATGGGAAGGTTATATCCAAGTTGAGTAGGACGGTGGCCAACTTACTTGGATCCAAGTCGAACTTTGATGAGACTCAAAATGGCTTCATCTCAAAACACGGAGGGCGAAATCCGTAAAAGAAAACTTATACAAATTATCAAATGGACGGATAGGCAAAATGTAAGGTTCATGGAACTGTATGAGGCAGAGGGAGTGTTGTGGAATGTGAGGTTAGCCGACTATAAAAAATAAGGGTGCGCGGAACTCGGCTGTAGAAAGAATAGCCAAGAACATGAACATTCCTGATTTTTGTGCTAGTGACGCTCTGAAAAAAATTAACACCATGAGAATGACCTATAAACAAGCGGCTGATAAAGTAAAAGCAACGAATACAACAGGCATAGCTACTGAAGATGTTTATGTTCCAAATGCAGTGTGGTATGAAATCGCCAACAGATTCCTCCGTGGTGTGATGAGCATAAGAAACAGCAAATTCACAAATTTGGTAAGTTTTCCTAGTTTAATATATACAACTTTTGTTTATATTATTTTTTATGAAGCTTGTATGACATGATGTAAAATCTTAAATAGAATTCTGTGTAAAATAGTATATAAGAATCATTAATAATATACATATATATACATAGTACATAACTATAAATATATAATATATATGCATACATATAAATATATAATGTATATGCATACATATAAACATATATGCATATATATACACACACACACAGAAAAAATATATACTGTTTCGCAGTTAACGAAATTAAATTAAATAATCTTCAGGATAAGAAATTAATATTTTTCAACTTAGGCCCTCGAACGGCATATAATAGTATTGTTTTTATTGGTCAAGAAAGAGGAGAACATACGTATCTAGAAAAAATGGATTAGATTTTTGGTCCCCCTTTTGAAGATATTCTTCCTCTAGGTGAGAAGGTGCATTGTAATAATTTAAAAAGGATTAATGTATAATTCAATACAACACCAATATTAATGTATTTATTTTAAAATTACAAATACTGAGAACCTGGTATGCCAACTGGCTGTTTGCCAAAAAATTTAAATGAATGTCCTTTTTCTTGTCATTTATTATTGCTTCAGCTAGTGTATCATTATATTTTGCCAAGGGACAGCACCATCGGCTAAGAAATAACTCGTGTATTTTTGCCTTCGACGATCTGCAAGTAGAGAGTAGTTGTTGCTGCCCTGTTCTATTGTTTTGTTAAACTTGACAAGTTGGTGGATGGTGCTTCCATTCTCCCCGAGCCACGCCTTACCTGTCCATTAGCATCTTTGGTGTCAATAATACCCGGGGGTGCATAATGACGACGAGAAGTCTTCATCAGTCAGTTATGAAGCACATACGTTGCTTTCACAATTTTGTCAACTTTCTCAAGGTTCAAGTAGATTCATCTCAAAACACGGAGGGCGAAATCCGTAAAAGAAAACTTATACAAATTATCAAATGGACGGATAGGCAAAATGTAAGGTTCATGGAACTGTATGAGGCAGAGGGAGTGTTGTGGAATGTGAGGTTAGCCGACTATAAAAAATAAGGATGCGCGGAACTCGGCTGTAGAAAGAATAGTCAAGTGCGATTGATTCGAAATCTCATTGCCATTATTCCAAATGCGTTCTCAACTATCCGTCTATCCCGAGAAAGGCGGTAATTGAAAATTTTGTCTTTCTCTTTTAAAGGCATTTTTCGAGAAAAGGGTTTCATGAGGTAGTGTTTAAGGGCAAACCCTTCATCACCCAATATAACACCCCAGTTCGGGAAGTTCAGAGATATGTCCTTTATCATCTCCTTTAGTGTAGAGTTGTTAAATATTGTACTATCGTTCATACTTCCCTGAGTCCCTACGCCTATGAAGATGAAGCTGTAATTACTATCCACAAGAGCCAGGAGAACAGTACTAAAGAATCCCTTATAATTATAAAAGTCACTTCCACTGTCATGGGGCTGTTGAATGTTGACGTGCTTCCCATATAATGCCCCACACCGCCCTGGAAAGTTCCAGTGCTCTTCAAACCCTCTAGCAACAGAAGCCCACTCTGCAGCACTCTTTGACACCTGAAACCCAGAAACACACACACAAATTAAATTAAATTAATTAGATAAAAGTTTTTTTAAATACATATATATATTTATTTAGACCCTTACCCCTCCCTCCCCCGTCGCATTATTATTTTCAACACACACATTGAAGAATCACCATAGACTCTACCATAAAATATGAGTGACTATCGACATTTTTATGAGGAATAAATTAAATTTTCAAAATAAAATATAGCCTATGGCAAAATGTAAGGTTCATGGAACTGTATGAGGCAGAGGGAGTGTTGTGGAATGTGAGGTTAGCCGACTATAAAAAATAAGGATGCGCGGAACTCGGCTGTAGAAAGAATAGTCAAGTGCGATTGATTCGAAATCTCATTGCCATTATTCCAAATGCGTTCTCAACTATCCGTCTATCCCGAGAAAGGCGGTAATTGAAAATTTTGTCTTTCTCTTTTAAAGGCATTTTTCGAGAAAAGGGTTTCATGAGGTAGTGTTTAAGGGCAAACCCTTCATCACCCAATATAACACCCCAGTTCGGGAAGTTCAGAGATATGTCCTTTATCATCTCCTTTAGTGTAGAGTTGTTAAATATTGTACTATCGTTCATACTTCCCTGAGTCCCTACGCCTATGAAGATGAAGCTGTAATTACTATCCACAAGAGCCAGGAGAACAGTACTAAAGAATCCCTTATAATTATAAAAGTCACTTCCACTGTCATGGGGCTGTTGAATGTTGACGTGCTTCCCATATAATGCCCCACACCGCCCTGGAAAGTTCCAGTGCTCTTCAAACCCTCTAGCAACAGAAGCCCACTCTGCAGCACTCTTTGACACCTGAAACCCAGAAACACACACACAAATTAAATTAAATTAATTAGATAAAAGTTTTTTTAAATACATATATATATTTATTTAGACCCTTACCCCTCCCTCCCCCGTCGCATTATTATTTTCAACACACACATTGAAGAATCACCATAGACTCTACCATAAAATATGAGTGACTATCGACATTTTTATGAGGAATAAATTAAATTTTCAAAATAAAATATAGCCTATGTTACTCGCTGATAATGTAGCTTTATATTGTTGAAAGAATTTTTAAAATTGGTCCAGTAGTTTTTGAGTTTATCCATTACAAATAAAATAACAAACAATCCAATCTTTCCTCTTTACAATATTAGTGTAGATATATATACACAAATTAAATTTTATAATTACAGTTAATGTGTTTGTTGTAGGTCAGACACACAGAGTGGGAAGATGAAATAAACCAGAACCAGAAAGAATCAAAAACAGAAGATGATACTATCAACTCTCACAGTGTGGACTCTGATGTTATATCACTCAATGCTGAATCATCTTGTCCAATCACTGTGACAGAAAGTTCAGGAGAGCCTATTCACGATTCTGGTAACAACATCACACCTCATACTGCAATTACAAATGTTGGGCCCCCAAAACCAGGATGTAGTGGTTTCAAGACTCCAAAATCCTCTTTTGTCAGAAGTAAAAAAAAATTAGAAGTGATAGCCCTGAACACATTAAACGAACAATAGATACTCTGAAATCTTTGAAAGATGATGTGCAAAGGAGAGAGGTGGCTGATGAATTTTCACACTTTGCACAGAATATAGCATGCCAACTAAGACAGATTCCACTTGCTGACGCTTTGGAGTGCCAGTTCGAAATAATGAGAAATATTCAACAAAAACTATTGAACATCATGTGTCGTAATCAGCCTTATCATGTGCCATCCAGTCCATTGGAAGACGCATATAACCAGAGATTTGACAACATTCACACCTCAATGTCACCCAGTCCATCAAACACTCCATCTACTAGTCCATTAGTGACACATCTGAAACCAGGGCCTGAATACAATGAGGTACTCCACATTACCCATCATTTGCTAACAGAAAATTCTGCTGATGAAAACTCTCTTTTGAATGTGGCTATCCGCAGTATTGGTGGTTTAGAACATGATCAGACAGTATAGGACCCAGTGTATATATTTTCAATAATCTAAAATAATATTTTTTGATTCCTATAACAATCATTACTGTATTTAAAAATGTACAATTTGAAATAAACAAGTTAGTAAAAAAATAACATATTTAAAATAAAGATGTTCAACTTACCCGAATGTAATTTTCCAATGCTTCATAAATTGAATCCAACACTAATGGTAGGAACTTCGATATAGAAGATATCGGCACTCGATACAAACTTTCTAGCGTTCGGAAACAACAACCACTTGCCAAGTAACGAAGAGCAATTTGCAATTTCAATCTTGCAAGTAACGCAGCTCTCATGTTAGTGTAAGTTTTTGAATTTATGGTTTTACGAGTCCAAGCAATTCAGCAAATTGCACAGTCGTTAATCATAGATGGTTCTTGAAAGTATCATCATCCTCAACCGCTACTTCGCGAAGCGAATTTGCGGATGTTCCAAGAGCCTCACGTCTAAGTATCCAGTTCAGGGTTCAGACTTTCCTTTTTCTCTTTTCTGAACATTTTTTAAGAATTCAACTTCCTGTATGAGCATATCCGTGACTGCTCCGATACCCTCCAAAACCAAATCCGCCATCTTTTTGATGTCTTCTTGTCTGTCCAAGTCAATAACCATGGCAACTAACTTGGACCAACCCGCCTCGGTGGCGTAGTTGGCTAACGCGCTAGTCATGTTGAGCTCGACTGCTGAGGACGTGGAGATCGAGGTTCGAATCTCGGTCGGTCCTAAATGGTTTTCCACTCTCCCTCCACGCAAATGCAGGTTCACTTCCTTTAATTCAACCTTCCCAATTCCTAATCCATTAGTGTAATTAGTACTTAAAGTGTATAACCCGAACGGGCGTTAGCCAACTACGCCACCGAGGCGGGTCACAAGTCTTAGATGTAACCATAAGTTTGTAGCATGATCTACTAATACTCATTGTTTCTTATTTAAATATTACTCACCCTACAAATTAATTTGATGATTTAAGGGCTCAAATCCAAGTCGGATGCTGTAAGGGTGGTTTCCATACATAATTTTCCCGTTATTATCCTCTCCCCATTCTAATATGAGCTCACTATTCATCATCTCTCAGCTATCCTTCTCATCTCTACCTCTTTGATTGAATTGTTGGTAGCCCAAGTCTTATTAAACATACAAGTACTAGGCCTAGTCAATATTTGTTACTGGAAAGTATTCTTAATTTATTGTTTTTATAAGTCATCATTAAATATATTGGTTATTCCTACCTTTTAATGGTAATTACATTTAGAACTACTATTTAAAGTTCTCATTTCTTTAGGAGTCCAACAAGCATGTCTGTCTACTTTGTTAAGGGTCCCAGGTTCAATTCTCGGTATGGCTGAAAAATGTATCATCATTGAAATGTTGCTTTACCCTTTCACAGTGATGAATTAATGGCCGGGGACTGAATTTTGTGCCTGACCTAGATTTAAGTTAGATTATAAGGTATATGAAGCCTCGACAGGCCTAGCAAGCCGGTAGCAGAAAATATATGGCTTCAATAAAAAACTGACCCAGGTCACGGGTTGGAAACATGAATAGATGTAAAAAATTACTTAAGCAGGTAGCTACTATTTAGTCTTGTTTGTTTTTGTTCATTGTTGTTCATTACTGTAATAACAGTTATAAAACTTATAATTATATTCAACCCTAATTAGTTCTTTCCTGTTTGTCTTTATTATAGGTATTTCCTTGTTATTGCTATTTACTGTTTTGTACTGCTGCTATTTATAGGTTCAATGTGCATTTTGCAATGGATCTGTTGGGGAATGGGAACCTGGTGATGACCCTCTAATGGAACATAAACGTCATTTCCCACACTGTCCATTTATTTTAATGCATTTTAAAATAGATATGTCACTGCGGCGAGACACTTGTGGAAGCACCGCTCCCCGTATTATTCAACTTCAAAATGGTAAGTTTATTTGTAGGAATGGTGTTTCCTAACTATACAAAACTAATAGTACATTTTACGTGCATAATTAATAATGGAGGCAACATATTTAATATTTGTCCTTGTAATCATCATACTTCAAGTCAATAACTAAGGAAATATTTTATTCTCATGATTTTACTCTACTTATCACAATGAGTAACATATTGATTTGATGAGAAAGTCTTGTGATAAAAATTCAAATAAGATAATTTGATTCTAATAAAAGCTTGTTAGTTAATTTATAAAAGTTTTAAAAGTTATTTTTATTTAAATTTTAAAAATATTCACATGCAATATAAACTTGACAAATAAAAAATAAATTATAAAATGCATTACTATTAAAATAGGTGTATGACATTGCATACTATTTCTAACTAATGTGACCTTGTATCAATATAATTTTCACCTTGTCGGGTTGAACAAGATTATACACTTAAAATTTCTTAGAAATAAACTTCATGCAATTAAGCTTGTTGGTGTGAATAAAATTACTTAAATATAAAAATGGTTGTATATACTAAATATTAACTATTTTGTAAAGTAATGATGTGTTTTTTTAAGTAAATTCATTGATTGAAACTATTTAGATTTGATGTGTTTCTTCTCACTTGTTTCTATAATGTAATGGCACTATTTTATACTACTTAAGATTTGACGTGTTTCTTCTCACTTGTTTCTATAATGTAATGGCACTATTTTATACTACTTTAGATTTGACGTGTTTCATCTCACTTGTTTCTATAATGTAATGGCACTATTTTATACTACTTTAGATTTGACGTGTTTCTTCTCACTTTTTTCTATAATGTAATGGCACTATTTTATACTACTTTAGATTTGACGTGTTTCATCTCACTTATTTCCCTAATGTAATGGCACAATTTTATACTACTTTAGATATGTCATGTTTCTTCTCACTTATTTATATAATGTAATGGCACTATTTTATACTAATTTAAATTTGACATGTTTTTTCTCACTTATTTATATAATGTATTGGCACTATTTTATACCAAGTAAGTTATAAAGCCATGTCAATAATTTAAAAATGGAAGTTAATTCTTAATTGGATGCTTAAACATTAAATCAATGAATATTCATTTAAATATTCATTGACTCCATGTATTAGACTTTATATTTTAATAAATACTATTTAAATAAGCCAGAAAATGTTATTTTATTTGAATCAAATTCTCCTTGTTCACATTTTAACCTATAAACCAGGTCTGTGGAGGCAGTACGCTAAGCCTTCACCTCCAACTCCGTAATAAATTGCAAATGTATATTAAATTGTAACAACAAACTTCCTTCAGTAAATTGTAGCACAAGACATTTAATCACCACCACTTAAATCATCAGGCTGCTTAGGTCCATAGAACATAAAATATATATTTTTAAAATTAAAAGTGCAACAGTTTGGGGCCTCTGATTTGTGGAGGTCCTGGGACAGTAACTCATCATCCGCCCTTAAATTTAAGCCTTTATATTATTGTTATACCTAATATCAAACGTTTTTATTTTGATGTTGAAGTCTGAGTCAGTAGATTTTTACAGACTCTGACTCCATCCAAAATTTCTTCTAACTTCGACTCCACACTCCTGCTGTAAACAAGAAGATCCATCTCATTTGAATCACTGTTACCAAAAGATAAATAGGCATGCCTTATTAATTGGTGCTTCAATAAAAATGTGATTTTATCTTAGTTGTTGTTTTCTGATGATAATACATTGTGACATCTTAGAGCAACATTGTAAATTAGCTTAAGCTTCCTCTGCAGTTCTGTAGTACTTAAAGAAACAAGTTTATTTTTTTCTTAAAGGCCTTATATCAAAAGTTTTTAAAATAACCCTTGAAAGTTATCCAAGTTTGTTGAAATGAAGACGCTACTAAGATTTAAAATAGAATGGGCTACTAATAACTATAAATTTTGTTACCATATACTTAACACACTAATAATATTGTCCAGAGGAAATTACTCTGAGGCTTTTCAATATTTGACCATGAATTGTATGGGATCATTAATCAAGGTTATTGTCTACTTTTGAAAATATTACATAGGGGTTACTTTAAATCTTGTTTACAATTATAATTATTACATAAAATACCTTTTTATAGATCAAGAGATATGTATTATTATGGTTATTATTATAGTTATGGTTGTAAGTAAAGAGACCAAATAGTTCATGAATGACTAATATTTAAAATATTAAAGATAGCTACAGCCAATAATAAGAATTGGAAATAGAAACTCTGGAACTGGTGTTTTTAGTGATAGGCATTGCAAATGTCGGGCTTGATGTAAACGTTTGAGCCAAACTGCCTCAACTATAGGAAAAACTAGGGAATTATAAAATATGATATGCATACAGGTATAGAAAAACATGAAAATAATTATGACCAGAATTAAAATTAAATTAAAAAACGGTTACAAGTTTTAAACGGCATTCAATCCAGAACCTTATACATTATTTTAAAAACGGGGATCTCAGGTAATTATCCAGTAACCTGTATACATACCTAAAAATTAAATCTTCCAATGCTTGAACATACAAATGCAGTAAAGAAGAGTGTGTAAAGCCTATCATCTATTAAGAACAGGAAATGAACCAAAACTAGATTATAGTAGTTGCAGTATATCAAGAACAGTAAGTCAACCAAAACTAGATCATAGTAGTTGCAGTTTATCAAGAACAGTAATTTGTCTAAAACAAGATTATAGTAGTTGCAGTATATCAAGAGCAGTAACTCAACCAAAACAAGATTATAGTAGTTGGAGTATATAAAGATCAGTAACTTAACCAAAACAAGATATAGTAGTTTGTATTTTTTATCTAGCATCATGTCTTACTACTCGTTCGGGCTATACGCCAAAGAAGGAGCTTTACAGTTGAAGGGGCAACCCACAACCCGTATCCCATTAATCCAAAGGTTGTTCTTATTCTGATGATATCTCAACTATCATGAATAATAGTAAAATATTTATTATGTCAAATTTAAGTTATCAATATGCCAGACCCATACTTAAATAAAACCGTGGAATAATTAGATAAAAAATTATATAGAAATTAATAAATGTATTGGAGTTTCAAACTATTAATTGAGAAGGAAATTCTATATTTTAACTTGGCATTGATTAATAATCGCAAATAGTTTACGCTTGCAACAGTATGATTGTAATTGGGTGTTTATATATGAAAAAACTGAATAAACCCAAAGAAACAATATCCATACATTTTCTATTTAATATACCAATGAAGATAAGTCACTTTACCTCCATTCTATTCTTGTCAAACCCCATTAAGTTCACCTGCTTGGATATGGAAGGGGTGAAGAGGGAGGGCTCGATTATCTTTAAATGATCTCTTAAAACCTGAAAAGTTTTTAACAAGCCAGTACGGACACAAAGTTCAGGTGCTAGGGCTGTATTGGTTGGCACGGGTGTTTTACAGTAGTATTGTAATTAGTTGTGATCTTTTTTTTTAATGGCAAAAAATAATAGGTGAAAGCATCCTTCTGAACACAAAAAAAAAGCAGAGAGGTTTGAATATCTATCAAGAAGCTCAAAAGAGAATATCCATAGAGCAAACAGTTTGTGTACAGCAAGAAACTTGGGACAACAATCAATGTACAATCCTAATGAATATGAATTAGTAGGGGGGCGGTGGGGTGTTACTTGAACAAGTCAAATTAGAACGTTGAAAATAGGCATTGGCTATAGACCAAAGGTAAAATATGAAATTTTAACTTTTAAACATGGTTTCCCAAAATTGGGGGGGAGGGCAGATATTACTTGAACAAGGCAAATTAGAATTTTGAAAACTGGCATATAGTTAATACTTTATATATATACCAAGGGTAAAATATGAGATCTCAACTTTTCAACATGGTTTCCCAGAATGAGGGAGAGAGTGGATGTTACTTGAACAAGGCCAATTAGAACTTTGAAAATTGGCATATAGGTAGATAGTATTTTGGAAATAGACTAAGGGCATAATACGAAATCTCACTTTTCAACAGGATGCCCCAAAATAGGGGTGGGGGGGAATGGAGGGCTACCTGAACTAATCAACATAGAATTGAGATTGAAAATGAAAATTGGCATAGAAGAAGTACTTGTTTCCAAAATATACAAAATATTTTTCTCGAATCCATTTAATTTTTAACAGAACTCTCCCATCTCTCTATCTATTTGTTCCACCATACGACTTTAATAAGAATTGAGCACATGCCTCCTGATCGCAGGCAGGTACCTACTTAAATAAATGTATTCTTATGCATAATCTTTAAAAAAGTATTGATTACTCACTAAAACATTTATGTAAAAAAGTACCAGGTTCTATGAGAGTCATCCAGAAAGTAAGGTTACAAGGGCTGCTGAGGCCGGAGAAAATTTTGTGTTTCAAAGTTGGTGCACCTGGCGTGTAGGGGGGGAATCCTAACAGAGAGTTTGTTTGGTTTCGCGTGCTTGTCGGCCATTTTGTTCAGTCACAGAAAATTCTTCCGATGGAGAGGTTGTTGCGCGCTCCTGCCACCTTCCGTCCTTGCGAGATCTGCGCGGTCATCTGTTTTTTGACTTTGCAGAACAATCCCGCCGCGAATGTCCATCGGAAGCTTGTGGAAGTTTATGGTGGGGATGTGAAAGTCGACAACATCTCACGAAGTGGGTTAGGTTGTTCAGAGAAAGCTGTACTGATACGACGAGGCAAGGAGGGGGAGATCATCAGTGATTTCTGACGAACTTGTGAAAAAAATTGAAGAACAAGTGCAAAATGACCGCCATGTGATGCTCGATGACCTTCACGAAAATTTCCTGACATTTCTCGAAGTCTCCTTGGTGATATTGTGTCGGAAAAACTTGGTTATAAGGAGTTTTGTGCGAGATGGGTGCCCAGAAGGCTCACACAGGAGCACCGTCAAAATCGCGTGACCACCACGCATGAATTTTTTGATCGTTTTGCACAGGAGGGAGAAGCTTTACTTGACTTTATCATGACGGAGGATAAGACCGTGGGTGTATCACTACACCCCAGAATCCAAAAACAATCACTTCAGTGGCGTCATTTATCTTCCCCAGCCATCAAAAAGTTCAAGACGACCCATTCAGCCACAAAAGTCATGGCATCTGTATTTTGGAACCATAAGGGGGGGTGGTCCTTTTGGTGGTTTATTGCCTAAAGGGACTACCAATAATGCAGAGGCTTACTGCAATACCCTAAAAAAAAGCTCAGAAGAGCCATTCAGAACCGCAGAAGGGGAATACTGACTCGGGGAGTCAGCCTCCTGCATGACAACGCCAGGCCCCACACCGCGCGAGTTTCACAGGAGCTGCTGACATTGTTTGGATGGGATATTGTAACCCCCCCCTTTATTCACTCGACTTGGCGCCTTTGGACTATCACCATTTCACTAAACTAAAGGAGTTTTTGGGTGGAAAACGGTTTTCCAACAATCAGGAGGTCGCGAGGAAGCTGGGAAGAAGTGGCTGAAAGAGCTGGCGGTGGAGGTCTATGACACTGGCATACAAAGGCTGGTGTTCTGACTACAGAAATGTCTTGATCTCGACGGCTATTACGTTGGAAAATTGTTTAATATATTTGTGAAGTATCCTGTGAATTTCAATTAAATACAAGCATTTTTCAATCCTACATAAATGTTGTAACCTTATTTTCTAGATGACCCTTGTACACTACAAAAATTCTTATTCAGCTTCTACAAGAAGTGAGATATAAAGAGTCCCAAGTCCAACTTCCAATATATTTTCAAAGAACTTGTCACTTCTCATCAATTTGTGCACTTAAATAAACTGGCATACCTGGTTCTTTGATGTATGTTTACCCATATATTTTAATATATATAAAAATTAAATAATTTAAATTTTTACAGAAACAGAATGTAAAAAATAAGTGAAAAATTAGTTTGAAAGCCACTGCAAGTTGAACTTGATACTCTATTAGATATCACTTAATTCCGAGGCTGAAAGAGATTTATTTCTATG
The DNA here is from genome assembly GCA_902141375.1 of Timema poppense. Taxonomy (NCBI): domain Eukaryota; kingdom Metazoa; phylum Arthropoda; class Insecta; order Phasmatodea; family Timematidae; genus Timema; species Timema poppense. The sequence continues at coordinate 66,021 of CABFOV010001672.1, read as the reverse complement.
TAGAACTTGGCGTGTTTTTTACATACATGTTTAAGCGAGATTACTTTTACAGCCATAATCCCTTTATAATTATAAATTAAAATCATTTTACATAGAATTAATTCAATATTAAATATTGTTTCTGGAATTAATGAGACAATCTTATAATTACATTAACTGTCACATTTTAAGTGGGCATTGTTTTAATTGTATGTAGAAGGATTACATAATCTCGATGGCTTAAAGCACAGATATTATGTGTCCACTTCTGGTCAAAAATGAGATTTTACTATGGCAGGAAAGATGGTAGCATTATTATGCTCCTGGACAAACATTGTATGTCCAAAATAATAAATAATATTTGAAAAAAATTAAATAAAATATTTTTTATCTCCACTCTTACTCGACACCCATGTGCACACTTATTGTATGTAACTGTGTTTAAAATTAAAACCACCTTGATATCAACTTTATTTGGGCACAGATATAGTATGTACGGCTTAGATTGGACATGCAATGATTGTGCTGATGTAATCAGTGGCCCTCTCTCATTTTTGTATAATCATATAGGACAGATATTGTATGTCCGGACATACAATGTATGTGCTGTTTCTTTTGTCAGACAAAGTAATGTATGTCAATATATAAAAATATTCTAGTAATGTTTATTTAACAACATAAAAGACAAATATACCAAAGAACAATGTCTTATTCAATTACTATTAGTTTGGGGGGGAATTTTAGAATATGTAATTAACTTTTTTTCATAATGTTTGAATGAGAAAACCCAATGTCTAAATGATTATAATCTTTTTCATAAAGGGAAATTTAAATTAGGTCTTAGTAAATTTCATGTTCACATTGTTGTTAGTGTATAGTAAGCTGATTGAACATTGCAGTTTGAATTTACATGGGTTCTGGTTACCACAAATATTTTTATGTAGTTGTTAATATGTTTAAGGTAAATTGTTACTTATTTACTGTTAATTTGAATATACTTTAATTATTATTAATCATGACAAGCCGTGCTAAGATGATGGTATTGATGGCTATGACAAATAAGATTGAAGAAAATTCTGAAGATGGCATAATTCAAAACATAGGTTAGTTCAACAGAGTTTTTGGTTAAATACCAGGTATTTAGTAATGATGGGTTTAAAAAAAAAAAAAGAATGAAAATGATAGTAAAGTTATCTGTATTGGCCTATCTGGATTTCATATTGACTAACATTCATATTCAACAATACTTTTTTTTACAGATAAACAGAGAATTTATATTAAACAATACTTTTTTTTACAGATAAACAGAGCATTCATATTCAACAATTCTTTTTGCTTTTATTACTTATAGATAAGGCTGTAGTCACTCATGAACTGTCTACAAATTGCACTAACTATACCGAAGCTGAAGGATACTCTGATATTCATGTAGCTTCTACAGGTAGGCCGTAACTAAATGTTGTTTCTAAAATAAATATTTTCTTCACATAATCCCTATCAACATTTAAAATATTACCATAATTTTTATTAGGTCTATCAAAAATCAATATTAAATTTAATGTATAGTTACTAGCCCAAAAATTGTAATGCAACTATTTTTACAGGTATTGCTGAAAACCCTGACGATATCTTACACTCTGCTACCACAACAAGATCACTAACAGTTGAAGAGGGGGATTATGTAGTAACTGCAGAAACAAATAATAGTTTAGAAAACATTCAACCTTTTCAACCAGACATTAAATTAACTTGTGGTGACTTTAATAGAGCATCTTTTGAAGATGTTTCTATTCAAAATTTGGATATTAATGAGTTACATCCTCTAACGAGTGAAATTCTTGACCCTGTTAAGTCTTTTCTGGATAGTAACGAGCTATATCCACTCACGAGTGGAATTATTGACACGGTTGACTCTTTTATGGATAGTACTGAGCCATATCCACTCACGAGTGGAATTATTGGTGCTGTTGATTTTTTTCCATGCAAAAAAAATAAATAATTTACAAGCTTGCATTGAGGACACAGATCTTGCTAATACTATTGAATCTCATCCAACAAACCAACTTGACATCATTGATGCAAAAAAAAATAATTTAGAAATAGAAACTCCTTTGAAGCAAATTTCAATGTCAGAAGATTCGCACAAAAAAAGAAAAAGAAAAGCTGATCCCACATCATGACAGAGAAATATCAGAAAACATCAACGTATGAGTGGAAAAGCATATATTTTGAAGAAAACAGGAAAAGTTTCTCCTGAAAAAGTTTTTAAGTCCATAGATAATTGCAAATGCAGATTTAATTGCACAGAGAAAGTCCCTCCTGATTGCCAGAAAAAACCTTTTGAAGAATATTGGATGCTTGGTGATTCAGTACGCCAAAAGATTTTTATTTCGTCAGTGGTTACTGAAACAAATGTGCAACACCACAGGAAAAGAAACCTTGACAGTGGTAGAGAAAAGAAGAAATCACGCTTTTATACACTGCCAAACAAAACAGGTGAAAAATCAAGAATATGCTTAAAGTTTGTTTGTTCAATATTCCAAATAAGCTTTCAAATTATTGATTTGGCATTAAAACACCGTTATGCCAGTGGCCTATATGTTGGAACAGATGGTCGAATTGGAAGACCTGCTCAAAATGCTACTTCAAAAGCAAGAGTCAATCATATCAAGAAGCACATTGACAGTTTTCCTCGCATGGAATCTCACTATTGTAGAAAGCAATCCAGAAAGCTCTATCTTTTACCAGAGTTAAATATTGCAGAGCTATACAGGTTGTACAAAAATCAATACTGTCCTAAAGAAAATGAAAAGCCTGTTTCTGAAAGTGTATTTAGAGCAATATTCAGATCATATGACCCACCATTATCAACATGTGTTTCTAAAAAGGATCGTTGTACAAAATGCAAACTATATTATGAAGCAAATGACAAAACTGAACTAGAAGAAGAATATCAAATGCATTTCAGAAGGAAAACTGAAGCCATGAAAATGAAGGAAGACGATATGAAGAAAGGAGCAGAAGAAAAATCTCAAATGACTATTACTTTTGATTTACAGACAGTACTTTCTGTACCGTTTTCTGGTGATTCACAAATATTTTAAAGATGTAAACTGAATGTTTACAATTTCACAATTTTTGATTCAGACAAGAACGGTCCCTGTTTTCTTTGGGACGAGACTAATGGGATGAAAGGTGCGTCGGAAATAGCTTCGCCCATTTTAATGAATTTGAAACAATTGCGTGAAACAGTGTCACAAATTGTAACCTATTCGGACACAGAAGATGGTCAAAACAGAAACCAATATATCGCTGCAGTAATGTTATATGCAGGGAATAAAATTGAGAACATCACTATGATTGATATGAAGTACATGGAGTCTGGTCATTCTTATCTTGAAGCAGACTCTCTGCATGCCACAATTGAAAGGGCTCGGCATCACAGACAAGTGTACACACCTCGTGAATGGTGTCTCCTTATTGAGATGGCAAGGAAAAAACCTCGTCCCTACAAAGTTAATATGCAAGTTTAGCGAGATCCATGATCTTCAATCGTTAGCTAAAGAAATATTAGCGAACATCAAAATGAGTAATGATGGTAGCCAAGTTCACTGGCTGAAAATTAAGTGGATGAGATTTCAAAAAGATCAACCATACTAAATCCAATACAAGTATGAATTAAGTAACAGTGAATTTATGATCTTAGATATAACGAGAAAACAAAATAATCCTAAAGTTTTCTCCTGGGATGCTATTGAGCTTTCTGATAAGTACAATGCCAGACTACCAGTGTAATTAGCCAAGAAAAAGGATTTACTTCATTTGCTCAGAACTGGTGTAATACCAGAAGACTATTCTTCATTTGTGGAAGAAATTCCCTGTAAAAAAGGTGTACGTGATATAGTATCATATCAAAAAGAAAGTGATGTGGAAGATGATTAAGTTCAGAAGCTTTGAATCTCATTTCGATGAGACAATACATTTTGATTATTTGTCATTTGTGTAGATAATAGTTATGTGGAAGATAATTAAATTCAAAAATGGCGAATCTCAACATAATTTCAATAAGATAGTACTTTTTTTGTGTAATTTGTGTAAATAAAATTTAAATATTTGTTTATATATAAACATTTAATTATTTTGTACTAAAGTTATTATGCTACCATTAATTTAATACACATCTAGATCATTATTCTAGCACAAAATATTCCTATGTCCATAATTTCATCAACATCTGATGCACAGATATTGTATGTCCATGTAACACATGAAATACATATTTCCTATCAACATTGTTCAAAAGGTACAACTATAATTACTCACCAAAATTAAACTTAAATAGTTAATCTTTTTATAGATAATTTACATAATGGTGTAGCTTTAATATGTAATATGGGCGAGCCAAATAAAATCTTCTTTCTCTTTTATCTCAGTATGTTAAAAAGTGGACATACAATATATGTGCTTTAAGCCATCGATTCTAACAGTACATAATATTGAATTCACATGTGTGTTTTAACCTAAAATAAGGTCTACACACTACATGACAACAGATTCACATGTGATTACTAAAAAAAATATGCTCTACATGATATATGCATATGAATATAAATTATATATGTATATATATATATATATGTGTGTGTGTGTGTGTGTGTGTGTGTGTGTGTGTTTTTTCTGCATACTAGAAAGGTAATCAATTAAAGCAACATATGTATATGTGTTTTTTATTTCCATTCTCCCTCCACACAAATGCGGGTTCACTTCCTCTAAATTCCACCTTCCCAATTCCTAATCCATTAGTGTAATTAGTACTCAAGCATATAACCCGAACGGGTAGTAAGACGCGGTGCTAAATAAATAAAAAATAAATAAAAATTACATTTGAGTCAATTTGTTTGTCATAACCAAACTTGGCATACTTATAACTACTATTTCAGATGCTTTTGGCTATGGTTTTTGATATTCATTCATACAGCCATTTTCGGTTAAAAATGTCCTGTGCAAAAAAAAAAGTAATTTTAGCTAGGCTTATTTATGTTATAAAATTAACAAAAGTGTTTTTTATAATAATTTTTAAAATTTTGTTTCACTTCTTTGCCAAACTAGGATAAACATTCCTAAAATATTTGGAAATATGTATTTGTCGCCAAATAAAACAATTTTTAATTTGGGATCGTGAAAATTTTCAACTTTAAGATAATGTTTAATCTTTGCATTTTATGTGCCCTCTAAAACAAAACGGTGGGTTTTGTATTTCTGTCTGACCCCTTGCCTGTATGTATGTCCCTGGGCCTCAAAAGAAAACGATTTGATGGATTTGTTTCAAACTTTAATAATTACATATTATATTATATTATAGTTATACCTTGAGGCGTTTTTTAAATTTTGATATAAGCCCTCAAATTAGGGTAGTTTATTGACAACTGATTTTTGGAAATTCAATTTAAAAAAATAGTTATAACTATCTTGTTTAAAATGGATATTTGGCGAGTGTTTTACATGATAAATAAGGTTGTAGGCCTATAATTGTTTCTTAGGGGGAAAGGGTATGTGTGTTTACTAGCTATTAATAGTATAGTAAATAATTCCTGGGTGACATATCTATTGGGCCACGAATTAAAAATATCTAAACGCAGCTCAAACCACACATTGCAATAATTTAAGTGATTGTTGTGTTATGGTTGTGTATGTTTGGCATAAATCTAGAGAGCTAAATGTATCCAAAACATTTGGGGAATTATGTGTCCTAATTCCTAACACAAAAAAGTTAGTTGTTTGAAGCCATTTCTTGCAATCTATTTTAGCCATAGTTTCTGTGAAACCGGTCCACAAATACCAAGTACGAAAAAATGTATTGTCATATCCAAAGGAAATTCATAATACTCATAGTTAGCCTTATAAGCTATAGTCATAAAATGATTTATTTTTTATTTGTGGCTCTTATTAACTGAATAAATAAGCTCAAAAACTTTAACATTTTCTTACTTATTTAATGTGGTTGACACAAAACTTTGTTTCATCAACTTTTAGCTTTGCGCATCAATAAAGGCCTACATAATAGGTCCTTTATACAATTTTTCCAACCATGTCTTATTACCCATTTTGGTTATCCACATTTAATAACGCTTATTAAGTATCTGGAGATAAAGATTGGAATTTAATATAAATGTACCCATATTTGTGTGGGGGATAAGTGGGAAACAATTTAGAAAAACCACTCTCATTGCACCTATCTGGAATTTGAACCTTGACCTCACTGTAACCAGAAAACCAGAACCCGATATCTAATTCACATGCCTATTGATCTGAGTATAAATTATATACATATGGTACAATTAAAGGGACTCGACCAAACGGGCTGTTTTTTGTTCCAATATGACCAATTATTTTGATAAAATGAACCAAATTTGGTTAATCAATAGTGGTTACATTTAGAGCGTTAACTTTTTTTTTTTTGTATGTTTAGGCGTTCATATAAAAATGATACTAGTTAAAGGCCCAAATTATTTGTTTAAAAAGATTGTGTGCAGTGGATATTAAAATATAACCGTTAGATTTTATGGACATTTTTATTTCAAAAAGGTTGAAATCATGAGTTCAAATCTGGAAGAAAAAACTCACAAATACGGTTGTTCATTCTATTTTAGCACAATTTTACTTTTGGTAAAGTATCAAACTGGATAGTAGACATGTCAAAATGAACCTGTCATCACTAGAAATATCAAACAAAAAAGCAATATTTATAATTAATTATAAATAATAAGCTTTGTTAATAGTTGTTTAGATTTATTTGTACTTTCTAAACAAAAGGGAGTTTGTGGTTAGTTATGGTGAAGCAATTTAAATGTATAGCAAAATTTATAAAATAAAAATGTATTATTCATATTTGTTACATTAAATTCAATACTTTAATGAATAATGCTTTACTAGTTCCGTAACCACGCCAAAATTGTTTCTATTTTCTTGATATCTGCCTATGGTCATTAGCCATCATTAAGGGGGGGTCTAAATGCTATTTTTAATCCTATGCTTTGAAAAGTAGGTTTTTGAGGTATAAATTTATTTTAGAGGATTGCGAAGATAATGTGATAACTTTTATTGGGCCTATAAATGCCTATTTTGCTGTTTAGTGCCTATTTTACAAATGGGAGTCTTAAAGTGCCTTTTTTTATCGTTCTCTTCCTCCCACCCTCCTTTTTTCTTTCTAAATTTTTGCGGCTCCCCCGTTCACTACTTCATTCTTTAGGTCACTCTACGTTTATACTCATGATACGTATAAAAAAAACGCGTGTGTCCAGCGGTCTGGTAGGTTCAGACTGGTCAGAATAGCGACGAAGATTTTCTTCTAGCTCACAGCAGTGTCAGTTCATTCAAAGACTATGTATATTACACTGTTACACTGACCGCTGTGGCAGATATGTTGCAAATGTTGTGGTTGGAAAACTAGACTCTACGGGTCCTGGGAAACCTCACTTGGTTGTTTCAAAGATGTTTGAGGCAACCAACAGCTCAACAATTGCCATAGTTGTCTGTGATGCTTTCAGTAAGTATATAACTTAATTGTACAAGATACACTGTGTTAATTTAATGATTTGCACTGTTAGTCCTGTAAAATTGAAAATTATAAATCAGTTAATTTGTTTATATACTGTATTTATAGTCTTTAGTCCATCAGAAAACAACTATGAAAGGTTTTTGGTGCTGCTGACAGACAGTGCGGCCTACATGTTGAAAGCAGTTGCAAACTTAAAAGTATTCTACACCAAGCTAATTCACGTGACTTGTCTGGTGCGTGCTGTTCATAGGTTTTCAGAAGATATTAGATCACATTTTACAATTGTTAACGCTATTATGTCTACAGTCAAGAAATTGTTTTTGAAGGCTCCATCACGAATCTTCTCATTTAAGGCCGCCCTGCCCAACACACCCTTGCCACTACAGCCAGTGTTAACGCGTTGGGCTACATGGCTTAAAACTCGCATTGTACTATGCAGATCACCTGGGTGACATTCAAAAGGTATTATACAATAGACTATCTTTAGGCGTGTTCACAAATTAAAATTGTAGTGAGTGCTTACCACTAGTTTTATTGATTCCACCTGTCCGTCCACATTATTGAAACATAATTTAAATTTAATGGTTGTACTTGTAGAACACAATATATTGAAATAATGGTGTGTTTTGCTATATCAACCGTTTTGTTTGTAGGTAGGCCAAACTTTTGATGAGGAACAAGCTGTCGCCATTATAGAAGCAAATGCTGCCATCTCCTGCTCAAGTGTCATTGCGGATCTGGCATACGTAAAAAGCGATTTTGGAAATCTTGGAACAATCATAGTTTTAGAAGAGAGGGATTTTCTTCTTGTGAAAGCTGTGAAGATAATACGGGGAATATAATAAAACCTGAATCAGGCTTCTGGCTCAGTTGGCACAGCCATCGTCGACAAATTAAACAAAGTATTGCAGTGAAACCCTGGGTGGAAAGTGATGGCAAGTATTGCAGACATCTTATAAGGGCAAACTAAATCACTCCCAGAAGTCAATCTTAGCTCAGCAGAAATAGCTTGTCTGAAGTTTTGTCTGATGACTTCATGTGAAGTCGAGAGAAGTTTATCACAGTATAAAAACATTTTGTCAGAAAACAGAACAACATTTACTCCTGAAAATTATGAGAAGTATTTGGTATTTAGCTCTAATGGTAATTAATTTGTGTTTATGGAACGTGTTTGCTGGATTTTAAGAATTAATAATAAAAAGGTTGATTGTGTTGGTGCATTTTTTTCATTACTGTGCCTATTTATGTGCTTATTTTTCCTTTTTAGTGCCTATTTGCCTGCCTTTTTTTAATATCTAGTGCCTATAAATCCGCCCCTTAGTCATCACATTATTTTCAGTATGGATTACATTTGGAGAAATTGATACAAATGAATATCAAAACTAAATATTACTCTTTTCTTTTACGGGAAGTTAACAAGTATGTAGAATTACTATCCTCAAGAAAAAAGAAAGGTATTTCTGAGAAACTAATAAGTTGTAGCTCATTTCCAAAGTGGCACATCCCCACTCAACTCATTATCTCTCTTTCTCTTTTCTCAGTTGTTCACAACTCTAGTGGGGGTGAGACCTTTCAAGGCAGAAACTACCTAATCACCAATTACTAATTGCCTTTAAATTTGAAGGTCATTTCAAAGTTATTTGCAAGTAAAACTCATTCTTAAGTACTAATTAGGCTAATGGGCTAGGAATTGGGAAGGTTTAATTCAGAGGAAGTGAACCCGCATTTGAATTGAGGGAGAGGGGAAAACCACCCCCAGTTTACCCGACCGAGATTCAAACCTCGATCTCCTCATCCTTAGCATTCGAGCTCAACACGAAACTAGCGCGTTAGCTAAGTATGCCACCGAGGCAGATAATATTATAGTAGTTGCTTGTATATCAAGATCAGTAACTCAACCAAAACATGATTATAGTAGTTGCAGTATATCAAGACCAGTAACTCAACCAAAACAATATTATAGTAGTGGCGGTATATCAAGATCAGTAACTCAACTAATTCAAGATTATAGTAGTTGTGGTATATCAAGAACAGTGACTCAACCAAAACTTGATTATAGTAGTTGCAATAGACATTGGTCCATCTCTTATAAATAATGTAGTACAATAAGAGACATTTGTTAAGAAAAATAGCAGACTAGATAGATAAGAAAGAGACGCACATTTAAAAAAAGAGTATTATATTATTAAAGTCTGACACTTTAGCTCAGTCTATAGCATGTCAGTCTACTGAGCTAAGGGTCCCAGGTTCAATTCCCGGCCTGGCCGAAAAATGTATCGTCGATTAAATGAAGGCTTACACTTTCTCAGTGACTGGATGTTGTGACTGTCCTAGTTTTAAGTTAGATTATAAGGTATAAGAAATAAAGACAGGCCTAGCAAGCCGATAGTGGAAAATATATGGTTTGAAAAATAAAACTTTTTGGGTGTGCTATATTTGTATATAAGTAGTTGATCATTCTAAAGAGAGAGAAAAATTTCTTTTGAAACATGGCAGTAATGTAACACAGAATTCTACAGTACTTGAGGTTTTTATGGTAATATAAGTTTATTGATTGATTTTGATATTAAATTACTAGTGTAGGATTACCAGTAGATTTGGTTACAATAACATCACAAGAACTATAAAAAATCATGTGTGTCTATGGAATATTTATGATATTACCCTAATCCAGATCCCAATATTAAAAAAAAAAGTTGTATCCTGGAGGTCCTGAATTAAATGAAAACTACTCTTTGTTTAGGTTTGAGTTCCACAGTTACCATTAAGGTTGCAATAATTAAATACTTATTTACTATTTTTTAACTTGTGGTTATTTATTATTGGTCCTCATACTATTCAAAGGCTATTGCCAACTACATTATTAATATTTCACCCACACTAAAATAGTATGTTTAGTAAGTTTACCATAATTTTTTTTTTCTCTCCAGATTTTCGGCTTAAAAAAGAAGTAAATATAGATGACTTAGGCATACAACTTCATCGAGGACCAAAGCATCCCAAGTATTCAACCCCAGAGTCGCGACTGCTAACTTACTCTCATTGGCCAAGACAGTTGACACGTCAGACACCTGAAACACTGGTGCAGGCAGGATTCTATTATATTGGTATCTAAATAGTATTTTTCCTTAATAACTACAATATGAGACTAATTGTTTTAAGATATTACTTAGAAAAAAGATTGTTCTTTAATTCTAACTAAATTATATATAATTATTTATATATATTAAACTAATAAAGTATTTTAGTATTATATAATTACATACATTATAAAGCTTTTAAAGACATTTCAATACACCATTAAAAATACCTACATAAAGAATTAAATAATGATAATATTCTAAAAACCATTATTGGAATATTTAATGTGTAGCCCCAGTTTCCATTGCACTATTGTTTTAAATTTATTTTCATTGGATCTCCATCTAAAGTTGTATATGATTGGATTTTTTAACTGACAATTTGACTTTTGAGAGGGTGATATTGTTTTACATTGGTTAACCATATACAACAACACTTTATAGAGATTATCACACCACTGGTGCATTTATCCATCTACCATAGGAAGCTCCTCAATGCTTCAGGAAAATACAGGCATCTGCTTTAATGTACATCGTCAAAGTTTGGCATGAGAGCAGGCTATTGATTAGGAATTTATATATTAAGGATCTTTTACTTTATTTGTATGTCCATAGCTTCTGGGAAAAGACTTAGTTATTCAAGATTGCATGCCTTTATTCAATATACAGTGACACACTTCTTCTTTTTCTTATCAATTGCTGAATACATGACCTATTAGCTGGGTTTTATTAAGTGCCATAAAGTGATTTATATACAACGTATATCTAAAACTTTGTATCAAACTTTGGCAGGCTATTCCTTGGGTGAAAATAGAATAATTCACATCAGCAACCTAGGGTTAATCTTAAATATTAAGGGTGGTATTCACCCCTAAAGATAGAGCTAAAAACAACTATTGTGTGAAATAGAATGAAAACTTATTAAGGTATTACAACGAATCATTGTATACTACTTATTGAAACCTTGATAATTAATAAACTAAATGTTCTGTTACCGTTACCCACCCCCATCATGTAAAAAGGGGGGGTTGTAACAC
>CABFOV010001672.1:9161-42791 GCA_902141375.1 Timema poppense | reverse complement strand
GGGGGGGGGGGAGTAGTGGAGAGGTGAAGAAAGCAACAAAGAGGGTATTGTTTGTGCCTTTGGAATGTCAAGGTCAGATGGGCTGCAGGTTACACCAATATTTTGAATAGGGGTTTAAACTTCACCAGTTAATTCTTTCTTCCTCTAGCATTTAGAGGAGGCGAGAGATTAGGGTAGAGACTAAGAATGGAAAGATGAGCAAGTGAGACAGCCATCCCCACTGCCAGGTCATCTAAAAGGTCAACTACCTATGCAACAATCAAGACAGACCAGGGGTGGGGGCGTATTCTTGGGGTAATCGAACTAGAACTATTAGCAGTGTTCAAATTATAAATATCAGTGGTCTCAAAATGTTGAGATAAACTGCCATAGACAACATTTATCCCGATTAGAAGAGGCTTAATATCTTTCCAATGTCATCATCATCATCATCATCAACTCCTCTTTCCAGCCTGTGGCCAGGTCAATTTAGTAAAATGCCTCCATTCTTCTCCTCTCAGTTGAACATTTTTTGTTATCTGCTCCACCCACCTCTTTCTTGGCCTCCTTTGCAGTCGTTTTCTTACATACTTCATTGCCAACTTCTTTGCCATCCTATCTATTTCCATCCTCATTTCATGCCCACACCATCTTAGTCTTGCTTCCTTTATCTCATATACTCCCTGTAACCCCACTCTTTTCTGGATAACTTCATTACTAATCTTGTTTCTACTCGTGACAGCTAACATGCTCCTCACAAACGTCATTCCCATTGCACCCACTTTCCTAGTCTCTCTACATTCAATGTCTATGTTTATTTTATTTAAAATTTAAGTATATTTCCAGTATCAAAAATGAAATAAAGTATACTTCCAGTATCAAAAATAAAACAAAGTATATTGCCAGTCACCCAGTTATAGGTCACTCTCAGAAGCTCTGAAGATATTTTGTTTATTCTTTCATCATTTATTTACCACTGCATAACTGTATCTGTTTGTTGGTTTTATTTTTGTTTTGTTATTTTACTCTTAACTGTATTTAAAGCTCAGACTACATCTTATACCATTGCTGGAAATTTCAGAGTCCATTTATCTTTTTTTTAAACAAACTGAAACTTATAAATTGAACCATTACTAATTGTAATTTTTACAAAAAATTTATCAGGAAACTAATGGGCAGGATTTTTTATAGATAGGTGGATGGATGGTTAGAATACAACTGGGGCGCAAATTTTAAGTCTTGCATAGGGCTCATGAAACCCTCGAGTTAGCTCCCTTGTATGCATTCATAATTATATACTCATAACCAAGCTTCTTTAAGATAATATTTTTCTCTGTGTACACTTATTTATTATACTTGAATTTGATAAAAGTGTACCATATTCCTTTGATTCTAAGAGGCCGTTGATTGTAAGACACACCTTAATTTTTCAGTACCGCCAACAAAAAAAAAAATTTGTTCTAAGAAAATAAATATAAATATAATGTCAAACTACTCTACATCTAAAATATATATTTTTATTATAGAATTCAATTTACTAACAACAACCCTGCATTACATATTTATCATTAGGTATGTTATTTATGTCTTTTCTAAATCAATATCAGTCTGATTCTTAAGAGTCGTCGATATCTGCATCTGAATCAAGATCAGAATCTATTTCACTTTCAAGTCTGATCCTTTCGAGCCGTCTTTATCTTTATCATCCAATAGTATATCATATTCTGCGCCATCAAGGGCATTAGTCAAAAAAGAATTGCAATTCTGAGACTCCATCGATTCTAAAATGCATCCCGTTTTAGAAACATATAAATGGGGGGGGGGATTGTATCCTAGAATCGAATCAATACGGTAGTATTCTTCTGTGTGTACACTATTATACTCAAGCTTGATAAACGATGTATATATGTTGAGTATTTGCACTAATTAATTAAAATGTTGAAAACCATTTTTAAAAGTCAAATTATTTCCTAAAGTAATAGCTTAAAAAAAAAAGGAATCCTAAGGTCACTGACTTGAGCTGAGACAGTAATTAGCAAGGTTATTTTTAATCTATAGTTGTTTTGAGGATACAGTGCTTTATTAGTTTAATACGCAGAACCACATTTTTAATTTTTGTTCATACCCTTAGGCATCATCGAATATTGGTTTGAATAGAACTGAAACTAATGAAGCTAACCAAAATCAGGTTGGTGTAATTGGTGAGTCTTCGCAGTCATTGGCGGAGCTTGTGGATACAGTCCTAGACATACAGAGTAATTCTTCACAACAAGATACATCAAAAGTGTGAGTTCTGCTGCATTTTAATTGCTACTGGCAATTGTATTGAAAAAGAATTTTCTTTTGAAGTAGATTTAAAAAAAAGTTGAGGTGTAGCTATTCATTTATTTCCAAACTATATTTGTATAGCTTTTAGATAGTGTTCAGTCTTTAGTATACATTTTTAATTAATAACTTGTATTATTTTATTTATTTGAGAAGTTTTTATTCTTAGTGTGTGACTTCAACAGTTAAAATGCCAGTTTGAAAGTGTTTGGTAAATTAGTTCAAGGCAAACTCCCACTATGTTAACATGAAGCTTGATTTATCATTAGTCTAAATCAGACTAACCTACAACCTATTTGCTTATAAATTAAAATTTAAATATTATCCATTATGAATAAAAGAACATAGCCAAGGCTAACATTATCATGCACTCATCTTTATAAGCAAAGTTTTTTTATATGATCAATTTATTTTTCGTTTGACAAAAGTTTAATTTTAAAATTATGAATATACCTAACTCAAAGTGGGATGTAGCTCATTAACGTTATAAAAAACTTTCTTGGGCTTGATCCACATGAAAAAACTTAGCTCATAGAACTCTGGTGTAAATTCATACTTTTTTTTAATGAACTCTTTGTCTACCCTGAAAATTGCAAGCTTACCTTGCATGGTACATAATGGATTAGCTTAGAATATAGGGTCATAGTATAGTCCATCAAGGTTAAGCTGCCACCACTTGTGGTAAGTGGAGTGAACAATAATATTTTTCTTGTGACACACCTTCTCTTGACACTGCGGAAAAGTGTAAAAGGTATTTTTGAAATGGCTTATACTTTTTGACACTCTTTTTAAATTTCTCCAATCGAGCATGTAAAATTATTTTATTTCATTTTATGATATAGTTTAAAACATATGGATTTTAACCCTGGTCCTTTCGCTTAACAAGCCATTGTAGTTTTGTCTTGCCACGGTTTTCAAATATATTACTTTAGATTATTGGAACTTTTACAAATTAACTGTAATATATAATTCATTATTACGGGCTATAAATTAATATGGACAAATGCAGACCTCTGTTCCACCGCGCACCCTTTGCTCAGCAAATGCAAAGATCACATATCATCCCTTTATTCCTAAAATTTTTTTTATCTATAACAAAATCATAACATTTAAAATAACAAAGTAATAAAATACATGCTTATGCATTTCTATTACATTTATTCTATGTTGTTCAACTCAAAGGGGGAAATAGATAGGAAAAAAGGGTTTAAGTAGGGAGTTTGAGTGGTTTTATATGTTTTCACCATTCTTGACTTGATTGAAACTACACACATTTATTTTAAGATCAGGCTCCTACATTGATATTAAGAAAGAAATACATCAGTCACTAAATTCATTATTTATACGTATTCACTCTCTAATCCTATCTAAAAGATTTTATTGAAAGGTCTTGTGTGGTGTTCTGTTCTAAAACCTATCAAATTTGGGCGGTCTCTTTTTTCACATGCATTGCACCTTCGTTCAGGAAAAACAGAATAAATTTAAGAAAAATAGAAACTTCATTTAATACATAATTCATTTTTTCTTTGCCCTAAATAATACTATCTTCCAAACATTTCAAAATCATCATAAAAGAAGTAAATTGTATTGATTGAGGATTGCTAAAATTCTGCATACTACTAATTTGGGCTTAATATTTTGTAGTAAAAAAATAGCATACTGAAATATCATTTACAAATGTGCTAAATCAAATGTTCTCTTAACATACAGTGAATCAAAAAACATGTCTCAATCAATGCCCACTTTACATGAAAAAAACTCTTTGGCAACGTCACAAGATGAAGATGAATACCACAGCATCTCAGCAGTGTCTACACGCAGTCTTGAGCTATTACCAGCACAAATCACTTATTCATCCCAGGTACACAAGGTATCAACTTACAGTGGGACCCTACTTCCTGAAGTGATGTCAACCAACAATCCACCAGTCATATTACCTGGGACATCGACCTGTGCTTTAAAAAACGGATTGGACTTAGATGGTACTTATTCCTCAAAGAATTTAAACATTATATAAGAAAACTCAGGGAATCTACTATAAAAACACTGGTAAAATTAATAAGGTATATGATTTACCATACCCAGTCACTTGGATATTAATTAGTCACTGTAGAGGTGAAGCTCGATTATCAAAAATTATAATTTTTTCCACCATGCCTTGAATCAAATCCAGGACCATTAATTAGTTCAGTAGACATGTGCTGTCGACTGAGCTAGGGCATCATGCTTCAGAACTAATAATTTTCATCAAATAATATATAAACTTAAATAACTGAAAATGTTAATTCATTATAAAGAAACATTTCTAATTTTTTGTGGTAAATTATTGTATAGCTAAATACATCTTAAAAAATGAAAAACATTTTGAAAGTATAGTTTTATTAAAAATGTTAGTTTGTTTTCTGCCTCCCAACTAAAACACCCAGACACTGGGATTTCATTTCACTCTATAATGGTGTCATTCCAGTACCCTATGATGTTAACCCAGTGCTCCTTTCTCGTCATCCTAGTAGCTGACACTGGTTCACTCTATAATAGTATCATTTCAGTGCCCCTTTTTTGTCACCCCAGCACCACCTCCTATCATCCCAGTGCTCCTTTATTTGTCATTCCAGTGCGTGACACTGGACCTTGAGATCCTCCTGGAGCCCTCTGCAGTATTTGAGGTCTTCAGCTTGATTTATCTGATGGTTGAGAAACATCTCCCCCTCTGCTTCCTGCTCTTCTTTGAACGCTTTCCTGATCTAAGCCTACTGTTCCCATTAAGCTTTGTTGGTATCAGTAGCATCTCGTGACCAAAACTCTTAGGCAAGCTGGGAAGGGGGTTTGGAAGGGGTCTAGGGTCCCCCTTCGATTTTTTTTTAAGTATTATATGCTTCAAGGAGCTATTTGGAGTTTTTTTATAACTGTGGATTTGGGCGTCCTTCTGTACCATGGTTTACACAAGACACTAGAAGCTATAGTGCATATCCAGAGTATGTGGGTTAAGGAAAGGGGGATAACAAATCTTGCTTCCCTTTATTTCAACAAGTGAGGAGAAATTCCCCCTCTGTCCCCCACCATGGTTCCGCCTCGCCTAAAGCTGACAATTTTTACATTAAATAATAAATATACATAAAAACATTTTATATTTATAATTAATTGTAAACCAACAATATTGTGTGTTAATTAACTATGTTAAATATACATATAAGTAGTAAAAAATATTTATTTAAAAATCACTTTTATTGCAACCTGCGGCTTATTTAGTGTAGTTGATTATTTTTATATATTAAATGAATTTTTATATAAGTATATCAATGATCGTATTTTTTTCTAGTGTTTTTAAATAAAGTCCATCCTCCTCTCCTTTTTTACGAACTCTGCTATTACTCTTTCATGGAAGTCTACTCCTTGCTTCACTTTAAAAAGCAGACCCTTTTCAATTGAGAGTAGTGCTAAACCAGAAAGTCTATTTTGTCCCATAGTATTTCTGGAATAGGTTTATATTCTTTTCTATTTTGAAAATGATCTCTCAACTGATGATGATGTAGCCGGGATTGTTGCCACAAGTTCACACAGTTTTTAAACTCCTGTAATGCTTCATCTAGACTATTTTCACTGATATACTTAACCATATTACCTACAGTTTTATTTTTTTATTGCTTCCCTAGAGTAAACCACATTGAGTTCGGAACGCAATCTGCCTGTGTCAAAATATTTTCCATAATTTCCAATCAAAGAATTTATTTGTTCATTAGGAAATGATTGTTTGTATTCATTAAATTTTAAAGAATTTAACAGTTCGAAAAATTTTAGATTGTTAATTTTCTCAAAGCGTGTTTGTATTAGCATGGCAATGTTATCAATTACTTCACAATAAACTTGTCTTAATTTAAATTTAGGACCTTGATTTAAATTACATTTACGTCCACTTATGTCTGGTTCTAGCCCCATTTGTAGTGTTTTGGAATAAATGTCATCAGATATAAGCCTAAGATTTGACAAACTCTTTTTAGTTTCTCCAACCTCAGTTTTACAGAAAACGATGTCCATTTGTTTTGTTTGCAAAATTTTTAAAATATGCTCAGTGTGGTCAAAAATTTGTGTGAATAAAATTAACAAATACATGCTCTGAATATCTTCTAGAAAGTTGACAAACCCTTTAGCAACAGAAATAGTTTCCCAATCCCATTCTTGTGGGTACTCTATTATTGTTTCAAACATTTCTATCGGGCTTTCCCGATGGTTCATCACAGATGTACAAGTCTTTCACTATAATTCCATCGAGTTGGTGAAACACTGGGTAGTCTTTTTCTAACAATTTAATCTAAGAATGAAGTTCGCTTATTAGAATGGGGAAAAAATGATGAAATTCCACTTAATGTACTAAAAAACACCTTACACTCACTAATATTATTTACTGATTGAGTTAAAACAAGGTTAAGGACATGAGCTAGACAATGAACAAACAATGCACTTGGAAATGTATCGCAAACAATGCACTTGGAAATGGATCGCGAACAAGTTTCTGAGTACCATTTATTTCCTCAGACATCACTGCAGCCCCATCATAGCATTGTGCAACAAGCTTGTCCCCACACCCTACATCTGTCACTACCTGTTTAACATGATTTAGCCAAAGCAGTGGCAGATCTGTTAGCATAAACGTCTGTGAAACCAAAAAATCATTCCATAATTTCACCATCAGAGGGGACATATTGAAACATAGTCGATAGTTGTGAAGGTTTTGAGATGTCTGATGTTTCATCTAATAAAATAGACACAAATTTTGCATTTTGAATTTCTTTTATGATCTCATTTATTAAAACAGTTTTAATTGATTCAATGAGGTCATTTTGTATTCCAGCTGATAGCCCAGTGAATACAGTAGACGATTCCAAATGCTGAGCTAAAATTGAATCGTAATCAGAAATCAAATTTAGGAGCTCAACATAATTTACCTTATTTTTAGAATTAAATGACTCAACATGACCACGAAATACCAGTTCTTGAGTGCTTAAATAACATACAGCGTCTATTAGGCGCTTCAAAACTTCATGTTTTTTTTTTACCTTAGTATTGTGTTGTTCAATGCTAATTTTTTTATGTCTGTCCAGGGAAAGATCTACCCTATTTTTTCTAAATTCTTTTAAAGTAATAAATGCATTTATATGTGATTCTGATCTTTCGTGCCTTTGAACTGCATTGCAAAGATTGTTTAGATCTTTGTAGCCACTCTTTGTCCACTTAGTTTTGTCCGTTTTGGCAAACAGCAAACAAGGCCAACAGTACAATTTATTTTTTGAACCACACCCAGTTAGCCAAGAATGCTTTGAATAAATGTTTTTATTAAAATGCCTATTAAAGCCATCCTTTTTTTCTTAATGTGGTCATATCTAACTTAGGAATGGATCTTCCAACACTCATTATTTCGACTCGTTCTTCAAAACTTCTTACGGCTAAAGATGTATGTTTTATACTACAAATAACGCACTTGCACTTATTACTAGAGCCGCTCACTCCACTAAACTTCACTCATTATTGTATTATTATATGTATATAAAACATTAACTTTCGTTTGTTAGCTTTCACTGACACACATAAAAACAAAAGCACTCGTTGCAACAAACTTCACAAAAGATGTGTAAGTACGTGCCGGGTCAGTAATTTGTATTTTTCTCCCTTTAGGTAAAACTCCCCTAATTCTATTCCCACCCCCTTAAATTTCTACTTTTGTCACTTCTGTGTTATGAAAGGGAAAGTGAGGGGTATGCGATGGTATCTTTCAGTTTCTTCAGTTATAGTCGTTAACCTTCGGGCATAGCTTCGGTTGTTGAAAAGTCGCAACTTAGTTGCTTGCATTCTTACCAGAGTCCCACAGCTCTTCCCCTTCTTTCCCTCCGAGATCTATGACATCACAAATAAGAAATACACTAGGTAGAGCTATGGGGTGAAAAACGGAAAAATATAGACTTTTAACCACAATATGATAGACTAGTGCACGTCTTGCATGCATGTTATGGTCACTGGCATGTGCAGGAAAATTAATTTCAAACACAATGATGGTTGAAGCATATTTTATAATAATAATAACTAATCTTCAAGCAAAGGCAAGCAGCGCTTGCCCTGCTTGCCCTGACGCGACGCCACTGGTTGGTATTGTCCTCCAGATTCGTTTTGCACATAAACACCAAATGACACTGACTGAGATCCCAGTTCCTTTCCATAACCACTCAGAAAAAAATACCTCATGACTTATTTTTTTAGCACTGCGTTTTACTATCTCTTCAGGTTGAATGCATAATTTATTATTGATTAATGTTTTGCTCACCCTCTAAACAAATATAACAAAAATAATAATAATAATACTTAGCACTGTGTTTTACTACCAGTTCGGGTTATAAGCTTAAGTACTAATTATGCTAATGGCTTATAAATTGGGAAGGTTGAATATAGAGGAAGTGAACCCACACTTGCGTGGAGGGAGAGGGGAAAACCACTAAGGAAAAACCACCCCCAGTTCACACGAGGCTAGTGCATTAGCTAACTACGCCACCGAGGTGACTGAGCTTTAACTTAGATGGATTTTTTCCTCATACAATGTTGTGCTATTGTGTTTGTTTGTTTGTTTGCAGAATTTCTCTTAGAAGAAAACAGACGCTTGAAAGATGCACGTCAGTGTAAAATCTGCATGGACAAGGATGCTACTGTGGTGTTTTTACCTTGTGCACATCTCATCACATGTACAACTTGTGCGCCTAGCCTGAACAATTGTCCAATGTGTAGAAAAAATATACGGGGCACAGTCCGTACGTTTCTGGATTAATCTTGTAAAAATTATATAAATGATGTTCATAAAACATAAAAATATTGTCTAAATGAGATATTTAACTTTAAAGAGTAATTTAAAATGGTATGGTATTGAAATAATACAATCCTAAACTACATATGTTTTATATTTGATTTATATTAATTCTCTTCCACAAAATACCAACAAAACAAAAAGTGATTTAGATTGGTACTAGACTGCTAGTGCTTATTCTATTATGTATTTTTTTAATGTTTCAATATTGTCATGATCTTAGTGCAAGTGGGGTTTTGAACTTTAACTTACTTAAATTACTTCAATATTGCCTTCTTTAGCACTACATGAAGACTAAATCCATCCCAATAGGAATTTTGCGGATAGCCAGCAGAACAGTTAGAAAATCTAGAGCACACAAAATAAAGGAATATGTACCTATGGTAAATGACCATTAAATATTTTTTTTCTTTCCAATGAAACAAGGGAATACCGAATTTACTGGAAATATACATATTTTTAATAGGGATGAATCATCTTAACGAAAATCATCATGGCAGATAAATTGAACTCAATGAAAACCGAACTAAGGTTGAAATGATATCAGAAAGAAGTTTGTTATTAATTTGTTTTATTCTCGTTTAACAAAATTGCCTTGTGTTATTTTTTTAAAAAAAGGGGTTTTAATATCTTCCCCTAGTCTCCATTTTCCCCTAAATGTCAACCTTGATGAATTAAAATATAAAGCTATTTTAGTCCAGGTACAATAATCTGTGAGTGAATTCTCTTCAGACGATGCACTTTTCTTAAAATTTTATTTCAAAGAGTAACTAGTAACATTTTTTTTAGAGTAAGACAAACCCAGCCTAAAATGAAATGAAAATACCAGAAGATAGTTATTTTCATTAATATCAACTTTTTTATTAAATGTGGATATATTACAAGCTTTACTTTACTAATTTATTATTTGTTTAACAATGGGTTTTAGTTTTTGGAAAATTATTCAAGCTGAGATCTTGAGAGTGTATATATACCTAAATCTCTATTTGCCAGTGATTTTAACACATTATGTGTAGTGGCACACCTAGCATATAAGTCACTAATATGTCACAGTAAATAAGACAAGTGTGTGTATCTATTATAAGTACAATTAAACCCGTTTATGTATATACACGTGTGGTTTGTTTATTTAATTACTCTCTGATTTTGCAATAGAGGACTATGCTTGATATCCCCTTCCCTTCACTAGTTATATACTACAAACTAATGGTATCTAACCAGTGACCTGATTTGTTCTAGTCCATTCTCATTTTGAATAAATAACAGAAAAATTTGTAACGCCACTCTAGAGTGTTGGAAAAATTTGTCACAAAAACCAGCTCAGTTATTTTACTAAATATGTTGGTATGATCATAATATTATTATTATTGTTGTTATTGTTAGCACCACGTCTTACTACCCGTTCGAGATGATCATAATACTTATGTATCGTACTTGCATTTGAAAGTAATTTTATAAAAGTTCATCAACTTTTTGTAATCTGTGGCCGGGTCAATTTAGTAAAATGCCTCCTTCTTCCTCTGTCCTCCCATCATTCTTTCATCCTCACTTCAGTCCATCCTTCTCTTCTCTCATACACACTTGCTGTTATCTACTCCTCCCATCTCATCCTTAGTCTCCCTTGCAGTCTTTCCCTTCCAAATTTCAAATCCATCCTCTTTGGGATTCTTTCCTTTTCCATTCTCATTACATGTCTATAACATCTCACCCTTGCTGCCTCTACTATCTCATTTACTCCCTGCAGCCCAACTCTTACCTTAACATGTTCATTTCTTATCCTATTTCTCCTAATGAGATCTAGAATGCTCTTCAAAAATTTATTTCCCATGGCCTCAACCTTACTTGTGTCTCTTGGAAGGTGAAGCAACTATCAACACTGCTCATTATTGTAAGACATTGAATCTACTGAAATCTGATATCCATCAAAAGCACCCTGGTTGCTCAAAATAGGTCTTGCTAAGCCAGATGATGAGCACCCACCCAAACACTGCTAGATTGACAAAGGTCATGGATTTGGGTTGAAACACCTGGGCTATCGTTCCTATAGCATTAACCTGAGTCTGAGTGACTTTGTTGTAATATTTATTATCCCACCCCTTAATTAACCTAAATTAACATATATTTAAACCAGCTGAATCCTCGTTCTTCACACGGGATATTGTGTTATTATTTATTTTTGGATGAAAATGGGGAATTTTTATTTGAAGCTTAATGGCATGGTTCTTAGCGCTACCCAAGAAACACCGCAAGGAGGTGACCATGTATCATTTCTCATGAGGAGTTTTATTTTCCGCAAGCCCCCTTGCCTACTGTCTGGGGCATTATCAGCTGAGCGTGGCTGGACAGATCTCCCAACACTCCAAACTACCACCTACCGCCGTGGGCCGGGTCCTCTCACTCCCATAGACACTACAAACACCACAAAATTTAGCAAAATATAAACTAGTCTTGTTCCATCTCTTTGAGTTGCATATTAAAATGTAATTACATATTTTAATTGTCTTTATTCACTTTTATCCACCCCTTAGAAGCATCTACGAGGTTAAAAATAATTGCTATATTTTTTCGAAGGCATTATTAGAACAAACTTATCGGATTATGACCCTCTAAACACTTAAAAAGAGTTTATATAGCAATATTATTGGTTAGGGCATCCCCTTAATCACAAAACATCAGAACGAAACATCTTTACTTTTCATAATTAGCTTATAAGTAACACCTGTGCCAAATTTGAGCCCTCTAGCTTTGTGGGAAGAGTGAGAATTAGTGATGAGTGAGTGAGTCAGTCAGTCAGTCAGTCAGGGCTTTCACTTTTATATAGAGAGAAATTAATTTCAATATAGGCCTATTTTATATTAAAATTAAATTCATTTGATGTGAAACTATTGCAGGTAGAAGCCCAAATATGTCCTTTAATAATTTTTCGGCGACAGTCTGTCACCGCCTCTCTCCTTACCTCCTATCACCCCCCTTAATTTATGCCACACCTTGACACACACAGTTAAAAAAAAATCATAATTGACAATTTCCAGGTATTTCCTAGTTGGTTCACTTGTCTTGTGATCCTGATTCTGGTTGCTATGGAAAAAGACATTTGATTAGACAGATGGGTTCAGCCTAAAATTATATTTGAGACATAATCTTATGGTTTGGTCAATATTAAAAAGTGTATGTTAAAATTACTTCTCATAAATAGTGATTTAACTCACTTCGGTTATCGAATTGTCAAAGGAATAACTCTCGCAATAAACTGTACTGCCATTGATGGGGAGATCGTGATTTGAATCCCAATGAGGTGTACCAAGGGATTATTTTTTCCCACTCTCCCTCCACATAAATGCAGCACATTTCCTCAAAAGAAAATTTTGACCAGTGAAGTGATGCCCATGTTAGCCACGCCATGCTTCAATTACTTGGTCCTCATGACGTATTTGTCCTACAGGTTACACATTTTAAATTGAAAAGAATTATGTTTAACAATAAATATATTTATTTAAATAAACAGAGATAATTATAATTAGATTTTACAATACAATTACAAGATAAGTTAGAAGCTTGATGTAGACAATAAGACTTTGAGAAATATGATTGTCTTGCTGTAGCTATTAGGGCTGTGCAGGAGCCAGGCTACTGGATGAATTTTTCTAAAGAAGAAAATAATCAAGTAGTTTATAACAAAATATAGAACAAGATATACATATAAATCTTTAATCAGTTTTGCTAGACTGGGTTGTAAGATAATCTTTTTGAAACATTTTGTATAATGATAAACAATAGAAAAGTTCCTTGACTACAGTGGTCGATGACTAATAAACAGGTGTCAACAAAATAGTACTATGGCTGGTCTCTTTCCCTTACGGTACTGCCAAAGCATTCAATAGTACAAACAAATCTAGTTGCAATTACACTAAGAGCAACACTAACACAATAGGAGCCAAAAACCAGGCAAATAAAAAGGTATTATTTGCGCAAACCCCCTTATGACTCTAGTACAGTTGCCTGGTTTGCTCACCGAAGCTAATACCGCAAGAGAAGCGTGACTACTTGACCAACCCAAAATGAAGATTTTCATCAACTCAACTGTGATATGGAATACAAGACAGACAGCCTGGTTGTAGTCATCCCAAAATTAAACAGGTTTACATGACGTTCACGGCGTCCTGAGAAACATTAGGTCAAAATGTATAAATGAAACTTATGGAGATTAGTAAGTCTCTGACTAAGACATTACTGCATTACAAGCCAAAGGCTCATAACGTAAAGACTGTATGATAAATATACAGAGCAACATAATCTCTAGGACTGATGTACAATATATGAAACTAGTAATAATGAGACTTGTCCTTCATTCGGTAGGACACAACATTAAACCAATAAAATAAACCTTTTAATTTGGAAGATAACAAGACTTGAAGTTGGTTAACTGTCAACTCGACATACTATCAAAACAAATGAAAATCATCTCCGACTATATACAGAATACTAAATACGTCTAATTAGACATTTGTCTATTTTTTACAACAAGAACTAGATTCTAAGTCATAAGGACTTGTTGATTTTTTCATGATACTTAATTGATCGAAGTCCGTCGTCCTGTCCATGGCGGTGGTGGATCCGACGGCCAACACTTCATGGTCGCCGTATGCTTCGTTGCGTGACGGTGCAGAAGTTCCTCCTTCGACGCTGGGTTGTAGTAAATTGGGTATAATGTGAACCTGGGAGCGGCCCTATATATAGTCCCAAATCTGATACGAACGAAACAAAGCAAAAGGGTGATAAACTCAGGAATATAGAAAGGAGAAATACGGATGAAGTCGGGGGGAAAGAGGAGTGAACCAGTGACCGACTCTTGCAGGGTAAGGGGGAAACATGGTTCGTTGGATTGCCGCCAGTCCTTTCTGACGCGGAGTAGGTCAGTGTGTCGATCTCGATATACACTTCATTTGTTCGTTAGATGTGTAGCTGTCCAATCTGTTACGATAGTGCGTGTAGCAGCCATCATTGAATAATTTTTCTTTTCCCCCACGTGGCAAATAAATCCAAGAACATCTTGAAAAGGTGAGTAGATACTAAAGCATCTTCTATTTAAATATATCTGTTTTAGTTATGTGCTTTAGGTTCAGCTATTATTTTTATGAGAATTTGTAATATAGACGTCCTTTATTATATTTTCTTGTAGACAGCATGGCAAGCGTATGTAAATTTTATCCGACATCATCCAATGGCAAAGGGCATGCGTTAAAGTATTTTATTCATAAATATGATAATATCAATCCTCTTCCCTGACATCCGCTACAGTATTTATCAAAAGACAATATTTTTGAAGAACCACATGTTTCAATTTGGGGAGATAGGTAATTTTATTTGGCTGCATCTAGTCAGCGGAAACCTGCTTTAAAGAAGGAGCTGGAGGATCGGTGTTTCAGAAACAATACAAAGGTTGAAGCAGCTGTGCACCACTTTCTCTATTGGCAAGGTACTACTTTTTTCGCAAAGGGGTTCCTAAAGTGGTTGCAACATCTGAACAATTGCCTGGATATCGAAAGGGATCAGGTTGAAAAGTAGAGAAAGAACATGACTAACTTAAATGCGCCCATAAGTTATGAAAATGAATTAAAGTATATTTGCAAGCCCCGATAAACTTGCTTATTGCACACATTGTGTGAAATAAAAGCAATTTTTAGTCAATGAAAAACTTGGTCACCTCTTTTCTTACTTATTATTAATATTATAACAAGTTTAATCTTATTATGAAGGCTATAAAATAATGATACTACATTCACCAATTAGCATAATCAAATTTCCACCATCCAAGAAAGCATGACGCGACTGTGTTTAAATAGTTATAGAAAGCCTCTCAATTTTCTAAAGAGGGCTACTTCATATTCTTTAAAAAGGTTTTCTTAAGGGTGACGATACCCCTAAAAATATTGTGACACATCTGATCCAATTCAAGTTGATAAAGTATGATAGCTTGGTTTCTACTTACCTCCCCCCACTTCGTTTTTAAAATGATGGAACTCTTTGCTTGATGTGATTAAACTCATACACCTAAGGGCCTTCAAAGAGAAAGATCTATGTTGCTGGCTCCGGTGAAGCTTATATTGGCTGAAACTTGCTTCAAGGTAGTTTAACTGACAGTTATCAGCAGGGGGTGGGTGTAAGCTGATAAACTTTCTTTGAAATAACATTTGTCCCAGCTTTGTGGGCTTGGATTGAGCTTGTTTGTGTGTTTCTTTAGCTGCTTGTTAGATTAATAGCACAATACATATAGTGGGGTTCATGTTGAAAGAAACCACTTTTGAAAATAAAAACTTTTTTTTTGCATTCACCAGTGAAAATACTTTACATCTTTAAGTATTATTTTATAGTTATTATTATATTATTATTATTATTATTATTATTATTATTATTATCTTAGTCTAACAAACTAGTTTATTCACAGCTAGTGAAGAGTTGGTTTCTCAGACCTAACAGTGATAAAAGTTTAGATATGACAAAATTAAATTAAAATATCATCTAAATATTATTATTATTATTATTATTAGCACCGCGTCTTACTGCCCGTTCGGGTTGTACGCACTTACACTAATGGTAATGGTAGGGTGATTGTGATATGAAATGGAGTACCTACAGTTTAACGTGGAATCCGAACCACGGTGGAGGCCTGGCATTCCCCACATTCACAATATGTCTTGTCAGAGGGGAAGGAGGGGTTTGGTAATCAGATAAATCTTTGCCGGGACCGAGGATTGAACCCCGGCGCCAGCACAGAAGTCTGACACCTTACCCCTAGACCGCCAGGTATCATCTAAATAAATTTGCGTCCTGAACACTAATAGTTATATGTTTCATGAATAATAAATGTGAACAAAAGAATTAGTTTCATGAAAGATGAATGTGAACAAAAGAAACACTATGAAATTGTATTTTTTATTCATTTAACCTTGGAATAATTTTCCTCTTTATATGTGCTGTCATCAAGGATGAGTGTACATTGTTCCCCTCTGTTCTAGAACCGAAGGGAGGGGGGGAAGAAGGGTTTAAGAAAAACTATACAACGATCTACTTTGTTTTGCGTGTTAAGGGACACTCCAATCTTTAAATGGCAGTGTTATATCTTAACTCAACAATATTTTGATAATAATTTATGCGAGTTATTTTGTTGTATTACCAATAATATTTTTTAAACTAATAAATCAAATAAGATTCATGTAGTTTGTGCATGTTGCATTGATGTTTATGTCTTGTAATTGTTTTGAATGGTATCATCAATGTTACCAGTAGGCAAGTGCAAAATCGAATCGTATGCAGCATTCACATAATCTAGAATAAAATGGAATTTTAGATTGCAGTAGGAAAAGAAACCATTTTAAAAATTAAATGCCTATAGAAGCTATCTGGAGTTCATTTGTATGATTAAGTGTAGGGATCTAAGTGCTAAAATTAGGTTAACATTAAGAAACTTGCATAGCACAGCTTATTCCCCCTCCAAGACCGAAAATTTACATTGATCACATATTAAATAAAGGTTTAATTTGGAAGCATAACCGAGAAGAGTGATCCTGAAAATATTTATTCCCCCAGGAATAAATTTGCCCCCGTATAGATTTATATCACCACACTATATTTTCGAAAACAAGCTTCTAAAGGCATCAAATTGAAATTTATAAAATCAGGTGAGGCCTATTCTAGATATCTAACGGTATCAACAGTTCAAAAAAGTTACGAGGGAAGACCACCTTAAATAGATTTTAGAGGAGTATAGTTTTTAAAAAAAATCCCAAATCAAATATTTGCCGGAGGAGGGTCCTCGAACTCTTTAGGCTTAGAGGATTGAAACAGTTTCCTCAAAACCCTTTTTTGGGTAATTAACAGTTCCCCATAAAGTTCCACCCCCATCGACCCAACCTGGATAATTTTGTTTTTAAAGATAAAAAAAAATTGTGCTTAAAGAAAAGATTGATTCACCCCCACCTACCTAGTCCAACATATTTAAAAACGAAATTTCTAACTTGACTAATAAAACACAATAGTTTCTAAAATGATGACCAATCACAGGGAGAATGAGAGGAAAGTGGTTGGGGCTGTTTGTGCTCTAGGTAGTAAACCCATTCTTCAGAAGACCCGTTATATTCAGATTCAGATAGGAAGAAACCTTTGACATTTAAAAAGGACACTAAAAACAATTTTCATACAGGTATTCATACATCAAGTCATGTCATCTACAGCAGTCACAATAGATATATATTATTCATATCTATAAAATATCACTTTTAAAATAGTAACATTTATCAATATTGACCTCAAAAAGTATGTATAAAAGGCTTTCCCTACCAAAAAATGAAACAAAAGATTATTTTGTTTGTTTACTCGAATTTAAATTGTTAACTTAAAAGACAAAATTTAGCATTCAAAGTTTACCAATTTTACCTACACATTAACTAACAAACTAACTTACTAACAACCTGCTGTGGTGGCCGGATGGTCTAAGGCGCCATTCTCGCATTAGTATATACTGCCAATGATATGGAGCTCAGGATTTGAATCCCATTCAGGTGTACCTACTGAGGGTGGTTTTAATAAATTGCTTTCCAATTTACTTCTGTGAAAATGTGAGTACACCTCCTCTAAATTAAACCTTACTCATCCCTAACTCATTAACATAATTAGTATATATGTGTATAAACTGAACAGGTGGTAAGATGTGGTGTTAAAGAAAAAAAAAATTAACACCTGTCTACACTACGCACTAAAATAGCAAATCTAAAAGCAAAAAGCCAACACCATTTTTATAGCGCTCACTTATCTCCAGGTAAGCTGTTGTTTTTTTATATTTTCGCAAACTACAAGCAGTTTGGGACTAATAGCTGTTCTTTCCCCACCTCCCGATCTTATCCTATTCACATCCTATTATACTTCTTACTTTGCAGACTCATTTACTTATTTGCTTTTTTTCAAAACTGCATCTTACTACTTGTTCAGGTTATACACTTATGTACTAATTACCTTAGTGGGTTAGGGATTAAGAAGGCCTAATTTAGAGAGAATGCACCCGCATTTGCGTGGAGGAGGTGTGGGAAAACCACCCGACCAAGATTGGACCTTGATCTCCCCATATTCGGCCCCAACACGAGATTAGCGCGTTAGACCACGTGGCCACTGAAGTGGGTAATTTACCATTCTTGGAGGCATCATTTCAAATAGTTTTTGGTTGAAAGGTTTTTTTATAATATAAAAGACTCGCCTGCTTCCACAATTATCTCCACTTCTACACCCCCTCTAAACATGCCTTTTACATGCACCCCATAACTCAATTGTCATTCTCTTCCATCACTCTACAGAGACTGGACTAAGGAAGTTGTTCGGGCTAACGCTAACCGCCTAGAAGCATAAGACGCAGAAGAGAAGAGGTAGAAATGCAGACAACCACAAACAAGTGGAGTGGGAATAGAAATAGATTTTTGAAAGGCATGACAGGACGCCTTAAACACATCCACCACCTGGACATCACCCCATCACTTTTCCAAGCTAACACAAATTTTGTGGCATTCAACAATAATAAAAATCACATACACCATGACGAGGTGCACTCGACACCAGTTCCAGATGACCCAACTGCCCAGCCAAAGTGGAACGCAATATATACCATGACTCATGCAACGAGGGGTTTCATTTCCTCTGCCTTGGTTGAGAAGACCAAGACCGAGAAATCGCCGGACTATAATTATTTATCTTCTAACTTTGCGCTGGAAAGAAAAGGAAGAACGCGTCGAACTTAAGGAGCTAAGCAAAAAAAAGTCAGTCAATTACCCTTGCCAATTATCAACGCCCCCTCCCTGTGAATACCTTCCAACTAATCCTTCCGGTACTCTACAGCCTTGACCACGAAGATCTCGCGGCATTCCTCCAAAAATGCGAAGCTGTTCTTCAAAACGACACACTCAGGGAATTGAGGACCACAAAAGTGAAGGACAAGCTAAGCCAAGACGCAGTACAATGGTGGAGATACTACGGAAGGCACTCCAATACATGGGAAGAAGTATGCAAGAGGATCAAGGGACGTTTGACTCTCCATCACTGAGGGTTAATCTACAAGCCAAATACTAAGGAGAAGCACAGATGACGAACGCGTTCACCAATCACTTAATCAAAAAAAAAGCTGTAGATACACATGATTTTCCCCCAGAAACCCGGTTGGACAGATCCTCCCCCTCATTAGTGAACTCCTGTGCCCCACTATCTGGACCTTGATTAACCTCCCCCTTCCCCACTTTGAACTAACTACTAGGAAAATCTCAAACAGTTCATCGGGACTTCCTTCCTTTAAACATCCACCAACAAACCAAGTCCCTTCATTTCATACCTTGCAAAATCGTCCGACCACCCCTCGTGGGTCACTACATTCTGAAGTTTCATTTCCACCTAGGCTGTCCCATATTCCTTTCAATATGAACTTCAGATCGACCACAAGAAGCGCATTTTTCTTGGGCCGCACTTGTAAACAGACAGCAGGGATTAAGAATCGTTCTAGCTCATACCAAAGCCGGCATGACAAATTCAGCAGGGGACATCAGTCAAACCAACCCAGAATCACACTTTAAACCTCTGCTGAAACATTTCGAGTCATTATTGAATTCCAGTGCATCACAGAACTTCAACCGAACCTCGACCCTCAACCCTCACAAACAAGAAACCATTTTTGCCGAACTCATTAGTGCGACTAATCAGAGAAAGGTAGGAACTAAAGATTAGAGGCCACTGCCAGATCCCCGTGGAGATAGAAAAATGCAATTCGGATATCGGAACCTTCCTTGTCTCAGAGGAGCTCTCCGACATCCTACTCAAACACCCTTGGCTCACAGACCATGGAGTGGTAATTGACTACATATAACATGTATTCTATTAAGGCGAAGCTGAAGAGAATAAATATACTGGATCAAGATGAAATAAGAGAATAACAGTAGTTTCGACCCTGTATAGATTCAAAAAAACTTGCCTCACTTTCTTCAATATATCCTTTTGCAAAATTTGGAACAGCATCAGCTAGCCTTCGACATATGCAATCCACAGAATCAATAGAACTGTACCCAGCACTAGATCAAGCTGAAAGACTCCCATCCGAGAACCCTCCTATCGAGATTCCCTACCAAAGAAACTCATGATCCAACAAAAAGGGGAAGAGATGATCAGAGATATTTTCATAGAGCACAGTACATCACAATATCAAGCACTCGTCGTCATTGTAGAAATAACCGGAAAAAAAACCTCCAGGTCGACTATTGGCTGCTGAACAAGGCCACAGAAGAAGAAAACTGTCTACATAAGTACCACAAAACCTTAAATAAATAGGGCCTGCCAAGATATTTAGCACATTAGATCTCAAGTTTGGATATTTGTAGTCCCCCTAGACACGGCCAGCAAATACCTTACTGCTCCAGCACACTCAGCAGAGAGACATACCATCGCAGCAAAGCCCTGTGGATTAAAAGGAGCATCCGACATGTTTCAGAGTATGTTGAGTCACCAAGTTTAGGCTATGTTGAGTCACCAAGTCTTGGCTGGATATCAAAGAAATTTTTTCTTATCCTACATGGACGCCATAATCATAATCTCAGACTACACGAAGAAAACCTAGTCCACTTAAGGAAGTGCTAGAGAGGCGGGATATATACCGACTTACCGGCTTCATGAAGAAATATGAGTTCGAAAAACCCGCACTCAATTACATGGTCACCTTATCTTCTCCAAAGGAATCCTACCCAAACCGGAACAAATTAAAGTTGTACAAGAATAACCAACCCAAAGAAGGCAACACCAACTTCATCAATTCCTTGGAACTTTCAAATGACGAAATTTTGTCCCTAGAATTACAGACCTCACTAGCTCTCTCATTACCTACCAGATCTGAAGCCAATCATAAGCGGAAGTGGAGTGGTAAAGAACAAGACTTCTTCGAGAAAACAAAAGAAACTTTCTAGAATATCTAAGTACTATATCAATCCGAAGTAGACTTCTCTATATTTCTACAGACAGACGCCAGCTGAACATTACTATACAGTCCTATACCACCAAATCGAAGGACTCCCAGAGAAATTTCATGTGAGAACGTGGAACTGTTCCCCATCAAAGACTATTTCACGTCAATGAGCAAGAAGGGGAGACACCAATAACGTCGCGTTACAAAGACATCGCGATTTTGGTGCAAATACATTGCAAGTCCATCACGTCGCGTTTGCCCCTCCTCTCTACACACAGCTAACCCTACGCTGACGTACAACTAATAGGAATGAAGGGGCGTATATGTACAATTACATCACGTGTCCGTTAAATTTACATCGTGCTTTGCTAGGATAGCGTGCCTGGCTCTCAGCTCAGACTTTCACTTTGAAGTTAAGCTGGTTGCAAGGATAGTGTGCCTGACTCTCACTTTGAAGGTAAGGCTGGTTGAAAAGATAAAGTGTCTGACTCTCACTTTTGTAGCGTGTCAATCATGTAAAGTTGACACCTACACAATTAGGCTACGTAAAAATACGAAGTTATAATAATTATATTGTCAAAATCCAAAAAAGAAGATTAGATTTGAAATATTTAATAATAATGTCCTTCAAAACCTACTGTTAACGACTGTATGGACTCGGATATGATCAACGTGCTCTCAATAGAAAATACTACAAGTCATTTTAATAATACACATATGTTTAAAAATACTAAACTTACAATAGTGGAATCCAAAGAAGACCAATAAAGCTAATACATTCAGGAATAATATGCTTCAAAACTTACTCACTGTGGCTGGATGGGATCGGATAACGCCAACATGCTTTCTAGAAAAATATTCAACACGAATGGCGACAGGGTGCACCCTAACACATCCACTTACTATCTCCACTCGTAGAAAAGAACTAAAACTAAGTTAGGCTCGCTCCCACGACCCTCGAGCACCACTGTCGTGGCGGCATGTCTTTGAACCTCCCCTCTTCCTCACCTCTAGTCCATCCAATCACCATCAGTGTTATCACGTCTTTTATATTTCTTTTTTGTTCCGTTCTAGTCAGAGAAAGGGTATAAAATAGGTACTCTCAGATTTACATTATATTATTATATCACATCACGTCGTTGAAGAAGGAACTTCTCTCCACGAAGGGACCGGTGGCCATGGAGTATAGGGCGTGGTTCTCACGGCCGCGCCACTGAGAAAAACCTCTCTTCACGAAGTAACCGGTGGCCCTGGAGTATTGGGCGTGTTGCTCACCGCCGCGCCTCCGAGTAAAACCTCTCTTCACGAAGAAACCGGTGGCCCTGGAGTATTGAGCGTGTTGCTCACCACCGCGCCTCCGATGAAAACTTCTCTTCACGAAGGAACCTGTGGCCCTGTAGTATTGGGCGTGTTGCTCATCGCCGCGCCTCCGAGGAAAACCTCTCTTCACGAAGGAACCGGTGGCCATGCAGTATTGGGCGTGGTACTTACCACAGCGCCTCCGAGTAAAACCCCTCTTTACAAAGGAACCGGTGGTCATGGAGTGTTGGACATGGTTCTCTCAGCCGCGCCAACAAGGAATATCCTCTCCGGTTTCCTAAGTATAGAGGCGACGTTCATCTAACTTATTGTTTAGTTGAAAGATTAGAAATTGTTTATTTAATAAGTTCATCTGATTTATTGTTTATTTCAGACTTAGTATAGTTGAGGCGACTCTTATGTTTATTTTGACTTCTTGTTCAGAGTGACTAGATTTTGGTTTTGTATTGTTACAACTCTGTTGATGTAGTCACAGTAACTTTAGTGTTGCTCAAGTCCCTCAGACTTGTTATATTGGTCCAAGCAGCCGTGTTTTTCCTTCCTATATTCATATGATATAGCTTCGATATAGGAGCCTTGAGAACCAGATGTAATAAAGACTTAGTCCAAATGGTTGCTATTCTAAACGAGCACTATATTTATCTTCTGAGTCCTTAAAATTACACACTTGTTTTTATGGCTACAACCAGGTTGTCTATCTTTTTATAGGACCCAGTTGGGTCAATGTGTACATTGTATTCAAGAATTCTTGTTGCCGCACTTCGCCTGTGGTATTAGCTTGGGTGCGTAAGGCGCGGAACTCCGCTTGTTTTTATATGGGATCCGCGCAGATAATACCTTTTTTCGCTTTGCCCGTTTCTCGCACCTATTGGCTGAGTATTAGTCTTGTATGAATTATATTAATATTGTACCCCAGGGAATGAGTCAGTAAATACATGTACTATTGAATGCTCTGGCAGTACCAATAGGGAAAGGACCGGCCATAGTACTGTTGTGTGTAGACACCTGTATGTTAGCCATCTACCAATGTAATCAAAAAACCTTTCTATTGCAATTCATTATACTATGTCTCTTAAAGAATTTACTTTAGTCCCAATCAAGCAAGTTAGTTGAAGTTATAAATATGTTAACAATACTATATGTATATCATTTTCAGTTAACGTTTGTTTATAATTACCTCACTGTTTTCTTTTAGAATCGCCTGACCGTAGTCTGGTGTCAGTCCAGCTGTTTTGTAATTGGACATTGCTCTTCAAGCCTACTGCATTTGATCTTGCCCGTGTTGCAACAAGACAGTATTAATTTGGAACTTCTATCGTATGTTTTTGTATATCTATTGTAATAAATCATATATTTTATTTTTCTGTTATAATAAATCTAATTTGTAATTCTAACCATGTTATCAATCTGGTTAAAATAATTCCCTTGTTCACCCGTGTCGGGTGCGACACTTTGAAGTTAAAGATGTTTGCAGGGATAGTGTGCCCGACTCTCCCCTCTAACTCTCACTTTGAAGGTAGGGCTGGTTAGAAGGATAGCGTGCCTGATTTCCCTCTCATTCTCTCACTTTGAAGGTAGGGCTAGTTTGAAGGATAGCGTGCCTGACTCTCACCTCTAACTCTCACTTTGAAGGTAGGGCTGGTTGGAAGGATTGCGTGACTGATTCTCACTTTAAAGGTGGGGTTGGTTGAAAGAATCGTGTGCCTAACTCTCACTTTGAAGGTGGGCTTGGTTGAAAGAATAGTGGGCCTGACTCTCATCTCAGACTCTCACATTGAAGTTAAGGCTCGTTGCAAGGATAATGTGCCTGACTCTCCCCTCTAACTCTCACTATGAATGTAAGTCTAGTTGAAAGGATAATGTGCCTGACTCCCCTTCTTGGCAAAGTCCAACCCAACCCAACACAAATCTCATCTTGAAGTTAAGTAGGTAGTTAAATAAATTTAAAAAGTACTCATTCATTCGAGAGAGGGCAAAAGATAGCATATCTACTCTCATTTATCCATTCGCCAAATTATAATATGATCCTAAAACCATTATTATATAGTTTCCATCACATTTGGCAAGCACATTTTTACAAGAAACTATTTGATTTTTTATTACATTGACATTTTTCTTTTGACCGTTCTTACAACCGTCTGAGAGCTGTAACTTACCGCCACTGTTTTTTACTTCTCTGGAAAAAAGCTGTCTAGATAAAAAAGGCATGTTTTTAATTTGTTGATTATATTCTTATTTTATTATTTCATCTTTGCTCTTCGTTGTACCACAGCAATTTAAATTTTCAAATTCAAGTCTCCAAGTTTTTTAAGGACATTAGATTTTTGGCAAGCTAGAAACTCTCCCCTTCCCAAGGTAAGTCGGTTGACCCAATATTCCTATTGGTTGTACGTCGGAGTAGGGTTAGCTGTGTGTTTAGAGGTGGGGGGAACGCGACGTGATGAACCTGCAATGTATTTGTTTCCAAAACACGATGTAATGCGAGGTAATACACCTAAGCATGAGTGCCTCGCCATCATTCTGTAAATATTATTTTGAGTTTTTTTTTAATGATAACGTGTCGTACACCATCTCCAGTATTTAGATTCCATTCAAAACTATAATCTTATTTTCTATGTTTTTGGTATGTAAATTTGTCATTGTTCAAAACTAAAGACCCCACTTTACCAGATGTTAGAAACTATTTTTCAGAATTTTTTGTCGAACCTAAGAAAATGAGACAACTAAACCCGAGTTTTGAATTAAACGGACCTCTAATAAATAACAGGTAGATTCTTTTAAAGTCCCGTTCCAGGAAGTTAGTTTATGATAATAGATAAATTGTGTAAGCTTTGAGCCTACCCAAAATAAATTTCCTCCCTAATTTTCTCAGAATTTATAAAAAGAAAAGAATAGAAAACAAATTTAGTATCTGAAGGCATGGCAGCTCCACTATCGTACCAGTGCTTTTTATCGGGAAAATATGGAACTAGATCTTAGAATCTTGAGGGCTCGTGAAGAGTTTTGTTCGCTCTCTCTCACTCTATATATATATATATATATGTGTGTGTGTGTGTGTGTGTGTAACGTGGCTACCCAGCCCTAAGATATACGGGTCCTGCTACTCTTTAGTTCCAGTAATCATACATTGAAGCCAAAAAGCGCTAGTATCTTAGTATATTAACACGCGCTTAGTTCAAATATTGTAATGAAATTAAAACAATTGTCGTTCAAAGTACTTTGTAGACCAGAGAAAATAATTAATAGCTTAAACATATAATCTTATTTTTAATGAACACATCAACTACAAAAATTGTTTGCTAACGAGTGTAAAACATTTAAAAATGCTTGTTATTATTATTATTATTATTATTATTATTATTATTAGCAACCCGCCTCGGTGGCGTAGTTGGCTAACGCGCTAGTCGTGTTGAGCTCAACCGCTGAGGACGGGGAGATCGTGGTTCGAATCTCGGTCGGGTGAACTGGGGGTGGTTTTTCCTAAATGGTTTTCCACTCCCCCTTCACGCAAATGCGGGTTCACTTCCTCTAATTCATCCTTCCCAATTCCTAATCCATTAGCGTAATTAGTACTTAAAGCGTATAACCCGAACGGGTAGTAAGACGTGGTGCTAAATAATAATAAATAATAATATTATTAGCACCGCGTCTTACTACCCGTTTGGGTTATACGCACTTACGCTAATGTGTAATGTTAGGGTGATTGTGAGATGAAATGGAGGACCTACAGTTTAACGTGGAATCCGAACCACGGTGGAGGCCTGGCATTCCCCACATTCACAAGATTTCTTGTCAGAGGTGAAGGAAGGGTTTGGTAATCAGATAAATCTATGCCGGGACCGAGGATTGAACCCTGGCCGCCATCACAGAAGTCTGACACCTTACCCCTTGACCGCCAGGTCACCCTTCAAAGTTGTTTGTTAATGCTAAATATATATATTCACTTAACATAAATTAACTTTATACACTGGAGGACACATTGACTTATACTTAAATTGTAGAAATATTACTATAAATAAATAAAATAAATTAGAGCAGTGATTTCCAATCTTTCGCACGGTTTGATCCCAATTTTTGTCCCCGGGGCTATCATGACATCTTTATCGCCAACAAGCATTTAAATCCTAGTGTTCAATCATTATTTGACTGCACCAATGGCTATTCGAATTTAAATATAGTTGTAAAGTAAGTAGACTTTAGAGGAAATATACCCTTAATTACTTGGAGTAAGAAGTGGAAACCATTTAGGAAATATAAACTCCTTGTACAACCGTCCAAAATTTAAATCCCGACCTCCCCGTCTCCAAAAACCAAATGAGCGTGACGTTAAGCTCACGTGACCACCTATACTTGTTTTAATCACTATAAATTGCTTATATAATGGCTTTACAAATTAGATTAAGGTGTCGCAAGAGAGAATTACCCAAACAAGTGGGTATTTTGGATAGTATGGTACTAGCGCAACCTACCCAAATACTGGGCTGTTACTGTCAGCTATGTCAGAGTTGTGTAACAAAAAGGAACACGAGCAGCTTTTATAATTTAAAATTTTACATTCCTATTAATTCAAATTTTGCTCCTTTATACAGTCATTCTAATATATGAACAAATTAAATATAAACATATAAGCTAAACAAGTCCTGTAACCACATCCAAAGAACAATATATTACCCCAAATAGGGTCGCGGTCCCTTGGTTGAAAACTACTTTAGTAGAATTGGATGGTGGTAAGGCACTCTTATCGACTATCTTACGACATCTGAAGGAATTCGTATTTGACTCCTATGGAGTGACATTTTGAATAATTTGTCTCTATATTTAGACCAGTGAACGATATGAGGACATTTAAAAATGAAGAATAAAAGGTATTTTTAACTAGGTATACAGCTGAAAATAAAGCTTCGTAATATTACCACATTGTAAAAAAAACTAAATGATTGAGTAAACTTAATCCCTTATAAACCCTCTCCCCCCCATACACACACACATACACACACACAAACTATGTACCGAGAAAAATTTTGTTAAAAAAATACATTTATTGCATTTATTTAAATGCCTTAAAATTTGAGCAATCTATTATTCTTGTTGATAATATGTATTTTACTAATAAGCTGCTGTTTTATTATTCTAAATTATTATTATTTTCCCTATACTCACTATATCACTTAAAACTATCAAATTGTACTAATCGTCTCTTTGAAAGGTAACCAGTAACACTTATTGAGCTTAGTGAAAAGTTTGTATATATATATTTCCTCCTTACTCAACTTAGCCAAGACTGAAAGAGAGCATAAGTAGATAATTAATCTAAACAAAAGGAGGTTAAGAGGGTTACACAAAACACGTGGTTTCCCACAGGGATCTCTAACTCATAATCCAATTACAAAAAGGACTTTAGTATTTATTAAGAGACAAAAAATTAAAACATTATATAAGGTTAATTCAAGGCACAGGAGAACAGATTTACATTTACTACATTACCGATTTGTTAAAAGGTTTTATAAAAGATGTCTCCAGTAGAAGACCAGAGAAACAAAATAATATTAATAA
This sequence comes from Timema poppense, assembly GCA_902141375.1. Classification (NCBI taxonomy): domain Eukaryota; kingdom Metazoa; phylum Arthropoda; class Insecta; order Phasmatodea; family Timematidae; genus Timema; species Timema poppense. The sequence continues at coordinate 14,790 of CABFOV010001672.1, read as the reverse complement.
AACAAAGAAAATAGTCTTCAACCATTATACCTAATCCACTGTTTGATTATATTTTAAATCGCGTGGTCTATAGGATGCCGACTGATACAAAACCATAACATATAAAAAAACAGGTCTCATGGTTGACAAATTTTGCGTTACATTACAATACAAAAAAAAACACTACATAATAATAAAAACCTAAAAGGTCATAATCAGAAAAATAACTACACGGAAACTTTACCTCATACTACCAAAAAAAGAAATAAACAAAAAGGAAAAAGACTACATGTTAAATTTGAAACGATTCTTCAAGCAATTTAAAAAGAAGGAAGAAAACAAAATATTATGTCTCACGTTAATTGAATCCAAAGAGAGAATGAACGAATTCACGGCGTAATCTCCCTGAACAGGAAATCGTGATTTTTGGTGAGGCCAATCAGTGACAAGTTCGCAAGATAAAAAAGGACCAACAGCATTATAGTTGAAGACTTGACATTTTTTAAATACAAGATATAAAAAACTATTAAGGTAAAATTACATACATAAAAAAGGTACAAAGAGATTTAATTACTTAGCAAAGATTGAATTAATCATTTATAAAAGATTATTAAAAACTTTAGTTCCACTAATTCCTATCCAGATCGCCACCTATTCCGGAACTACTCCTTAATTTAAATTTTGTCCGACAGACTTCGTTACTCGTCACTATCAGGAGCTTCAAGATCGATAGAAATTTGGTCAGTTTATAATCAACAGTACAAAATGAAAACGTAGCAACTCAAACATTTTACATTATTTGAATTGAACGCGTGATAAAATGCAAAGCTACTAGCGCTTTTTTGCTTCAATATCTGATCACTGGAACGAGAACTTTTAAATGCTTTGAGTAAGGAGTGTCATTGGGGTGGTGGCAACTTCCCTCTCCATTCTCATAACTAATTTCAGAAGCTGTCCACAAAAATGAAAAAAATATTTTTTAAAAATCACTAGGGACCTTTCAATTGAGCGCTGTTCATTTGCCAACTCCTACATCCAGTCCTGTTAGTTTTACTACAGCAGGATCACCCACAGAAATAAATGTCAGTGACTGCAGCTATCATAGTGATAATAGTAAATCACCGATGCCCACGTATAAAGTGAAAATGTTGATATTTCTATGAGATTAGTGATATTGAAGCATATGTTGTGCCAAATTAAATGCAATTTATATGTTGCCAGTAAAATAAAATAAAAATCCACGAACCCTCTTCTACGTGGAACAAGCATGAGGGAAAAAACTAGTAGACTTAAATAACTGATGACTAATATCTAAAATACACATTACAAACAAAAAAATATATCACCGTTATTTTGACATAATATTTTTTCAAGAGGCAATCACTTATCCAAACTTTAAATTAAGTTTAGGTTTCAATGTCATCCACTCACTAGTATTCATAGCACTTTCAACTATAAAGTTACTCATTTACTGAAATGTCATTTGTTGAAAATAAAAATGTCAGTCTCTGAAGTTACAATGCCAAGCAATTTATTATCAGTTCTATGAACCTATTTTGGAAATCACTTTCGACTTCGTGGTGTCTAAACCTGTATGTGTGTGCTCGTAATAATGTTATACTGCTCAGCCTTTTATGACTCTTCGAACTCCTAAGACAGGTTTTTAGTCTTCGAAGTGTAGTAAACGATTGTTCTCTAGCACAAAAAGCTAATGGAAGCTTTAAAGTAATTTTTATTGTTGTTTATACAGATGAAATAAAGTCCCATAAGGACAATTCAATACAGGTGGGTGGTCCTGTATTACAGTATATTTACATTACACAATTTATTTAACTACTAGCTTTTAAAATATTGGGTTTTTTAGTTTTATAATGTACAAATAAATTAAACATATTATATGATTTCTCTTTGCCAGACCATATTTCAACACTTATTTTTAATCATGCTTTGGCAAGTTGCTATGAAATCATGTGTTCTAATGTGCTAGTACAATAATTAAAAATACAATCTTTAAAATATATGAAAAAAATTGATAATTTTAACAATTAGTGAAATGATTGCATTATTTTATTTGCTTAAAATGTTGACTTAAAAAAAAGAAATAAACTGTGTATCAATGAACGTACAGGTAGCAGCACCTCTGTATAAAATCCGTCGTATTACATTAATATTTTGATACATACTTTTTTCATATCTATCTATCATTGGCTTTCCTAATTTGTGTCTGGTAACAACATTTGAGTGCTTTGTTATGTCTCTCTCTATGTTTCCTAATTCAAACTGCCATTTAGTGAATTTAGTCAGATTTTTTAAATGCCATTTAGCTTTTATTAACAATAAGTCATCTGTTCTACACATAGGTCTAAGACTTGTTTCGAACACACATTACTCAAAGAATGAATCAATTATAAAGGAAACCACACCTACAAAAAGTACTTTTAATGAAATCCTTGGCCCCATTGGGGTATTAAATAACAAAATTAAAAATGGTGAAGTTATATTAGATGATTATCAAATGAAAGTTGTTGAACGCCTGCAACGTGTTTATAATGAAGTGGAACACTATGAGCCAAAAAAGAAAACTTTTTTTACATGGTTTCAGACTCACTCAAAAGAACCTCCAAAAGGTCTTTACATCCATGGTGCAGTTGGAGGGGGGAAAACGATGCTTATGGATATGTTCTACGATTGTGTTAATGTGAGTACTGGTCGATTGCAAATGGGGACGGTAAACAAAATATCCCGCATTTACTTGGCACTTTTTATAGCTAAACAAAATTTCCAATTTTAGCCTATAATATACTTTACTAACGCTAACTCTGGGTATAGTACGTTTTATCCGTCCAATTTTTTTGCCATTTCTTTCTTATCAAAAATATTTATATCAGCCAGTACATTATTCCAAACAGTAAAACATGTAAAATTGATTTGAACCAAAAAAGAAGCAAAAAAAAATTTTTAAAAATTAAATAAGAAAAAGTTCCACTCATGTAAGTGACGGGTATTTTTCAGCCGTTCTAGAACTATTTGGAAATTTACTAAACCTCAAACATAATTTATACCACCTTTATAAAGCTGTAAAAACCCTTTATAATGACCATAATTAAGTTTACTTTGTAGTAAATTTAACTTAAAGCAATTTGACTCGATGTAGTTGATCACAAGTAGGTTATCCATAATGACTGAATTATAGACGAAGTAAAACAATATTGATGACATCATAGAAATAACACAAGTTTATATTAATTATTATGACACTTATCCAACCCAGTTAAACCTAACCTTTCATTATTATGACACTCTCCCATCCCAGCTTAACCTATCCTTTCATGTGTTAATAAATTAAATGTATAAATATAGATAAAATAAACTATTCAATGTATTATTAAACGTGGACAGTACACATCATATAATGACATAGCCATTTTAGTGTGCACTGCGGAAAATCAAGAGTGTAACGCAAAGCATCATGGGATGTAATCCTTCCAATTTGCAGAATCAAAGCAAAGTCATACATCATTGTCAATAAAGTGTAAAGAATTTCTAATGCTCCTTGAAAATTTGGTGTGATGTTATGCTCAACTTTCTCCCCTACAGTCTTAAAATGGACTTAGCCAATGTCATGCAATTTTTTTTTAATATTGGGTTCAGGGGTGTCTCATGGAAAATCTAACATGTGAAGGGCGGCACAGTCTCAACAAATTTGGATCCCCTGCTTTTGTCTATTTAGTTAAAAACGATGGCGTATTGATTTGGGGGGAAGGGTGGGGGGTAAATAAAAGTTAACTCACCTAAGTCACAGGATACCTGTAGGCCAGCTTTGTGCCTCTTTGTCCAGTTTGAAAATTTTATGAACATCTTAACGATTTAACACTAACTAGGCCTATAACTTTCCTCAACTGAACCGATCCACAACCACACCCAAATGTAAAAGGTAAATGATGTCATAAATATAAAACCTAAATTAATATTTAAAATAATTGTTAAGCTACTAACCTTACTTTCAAACCTTGATAATTTATATAATTATTATGGTTCTTACCCAACCGAGCCTAACCCAACCTTTCATGGGTTGATACATTAAAATTTCCAATAATAGGCTATTTGTCAAGTTCACTATATAACACTGTCATCAGCTGGAATTGATCATGAGTTAACATTATAATGCAAACTACGTGTGTCAACACAAATAACAATACCCAGAATCAAATAATACAAATAATTAACAACAACAAACTTTAAAATTTTATAAGAAAAAGTTCACTCACCTTATTACTTTTATTAACATCATGTCTTACTGCCGGTTTGGGTTATACACTTTCACTGACTTATCTAAGTGACCTTTCTGCCATTGTTTAACATGGCTTTAAAAACTTAAACCTTAAATATTCAGTATATGTTTATTTACACAAACCATAATATAATAAATAGATGTATTGGTAGGTCTCATATGTTAGGTCATGAAGCTCCTTTCATTAATGACCTGAGTATAAAATATGTTGCACACTAACTAAGACACAAAACAACCACATATTACAACTTCACAAAATAACTAGTCAAAAAACTCAGATAAATATATACAAACTGTTCATAAAAGAGGGTTGAGAACTTAGGGATTATGTCATACTCATTGAAATGAGTAAACAAGTCTTATTAAGCCAAGGTAAGCAAACTAACACAGATACAGGTAATTTTGTCTTTTGGTAATATACATAGGCGTAGTTAGAATAAAAAATGAAATGTTATTTGGGTTTACATGGCACGACTTTACTATCTTATTACTAAAAATTGATATTCTACATGTTGTCCTTAAATTTTCAAACAAATTTCCCATCTACAAATCAGACTGTTGCACACTCTTTAAAAAAAATTCCCTGGCTACATAAGAATTGTCTGACAACCATTTTCATTTTGCTGTTTTAACTCTTTCAGTATCCCCATACAAAAAATATTTATTTATTTATTTAAGGTACTTAGCGTGCACTTTCTGAACGGACATTATTATTATTGTCTTTATTTACATGGCGAAATTAAGGTATAAACCTTCTCTTACTTTTAAACATGTCTTAAGTTAATATTACACTGCATTTATAAATTTTTATCATTAATTAAAACACAGGAGACAAGACTTGTTAGTGTTGAAGGGAAATATGCACATGAACATAAAACAAATAAATTTATTGCAATGTGAGAAACATGTAAAAATATATTATATATCAGAACATTAGAATTGTCTAAGAGTAAGCGTGTCTACCAATACTGAAAATACTGGAAATATACTTGAATTTTGAATCAAATACTGGAAAAAATACTAAGCCTCTTCTCATTGAGTGAAATATTACTACAGCAATTTGCATAAACTTTTTGAACATTACTGATAGTTCTAGTTAGACCACCCCTTGAATACTCCCCCTCTGGTCTATCTGGTTTGTTACATAGGTAGTTGACCTTGTAGATGACCTTGCAGTGGGGATGTTTGTTCCTCTTGTCTATTCTTAGTTTATACCCTAATCCCTAAACCCCACCTTCCCTCTTTTACATGCTAGAGGAAGAAATAAATAAATGTTTTGACTTTACTAACATTCCAATAGCACAGTACCCTCTTTGTTGTGTTCTTCACTTTCCCCCCCCCCCCCCCCCACCCCCCCCC
>CABFOV010001671.1:92349-108382 GCA_902141375.1 Timema poppense | reverse complement strand
GGGGGGGTGTAGCAGTGAGGAAGGGGGAATGCTTGTTAAATCACACCCTATAGGTTGGTGGAGCATTTTTGGGGCAGATATGTTTGACCCTTTAGTTCGGTCAAGTACTTGTCAACTTGTACCCGAACTATGGTAGGGGAGGTGGTGACGGCTAGGAAAGTTACCATGTTTCCATTCAACAAACCATATGATATGCAATACCATAATTATGTTGAGTGGTTGATACTTTTGGAAGTCTAAACGTTCACAACAAACAATTGGTTTTTAATTATCTTTTTTTTTATACCGATTTTACATTATTTAAACACGAGCTTATGGTAATAACTGTTTGGGTGTTTTTTGTTGTTGTGTGAAAGTGAGGTATGTGGTTCACTTAAAAATGTTTACAAACGAGAGTTTATAAAATGCTTCACTTTTTTCACAAACCAAAATGGCGAGGCAGCTGAAACAAGGGAGTTTTATGACGTCATATAAACGGTCTTTGGTTGTTTTAATGCGTTGATTACAAAATAAAAACGTTTTATTTTGAAACTAACGTTTTATAAACCTCGTTCTCTCTATATATAAGTGGTAAAAAACATATTTTATATTTTGGTGCCCGGTTATAACGATATACAGGTGGGATTATAATATTTTAATTTATTATTTCCCGCACCATAATATCTCTTGTTGCCACAACCTCAAAACAAAAAACATAATAGTTTTATTAAGATATTTCGTTCTTTCAATGAGTTACGAAAACGACCAATACAATTAATCCCTAGGGAAGAATATTGTTAGACTCGTTTGATAAAAAAAATTGTATTGATAATATAGGTTAGTATTAGTTAGCAAATAATCATTTTTATTTATTTATTTATTTTAGGTATTTAATGTGCACGTTCTGAATCGACTGATTATATCAGCACGTGATAATTTCTATGAGAGAGAGCTAAAGAACCTTTAGATTTTACCACAGTAAAGTATTTTCAAATTTTTTCCAACGGCTTCCTTTCCCTTCCGAAGGAAGTTGTGCAACGGAAATGTATCGCTCAAGACAAATCCGTCGACTACAGTTGGGTTTGAATCCACGAACATCGGGTCCTGAGGCTTGCTTTTAACCCCAGGTCACCGAGGTCAGCCAAATGAGTATTTCACATTATATTGAATGACATTAGTGACTTTAAGCCAATGTTTACAATTAAAAAACCTTTTGCTAGCTGTCACCATCTCTCCTGCCGTAGATAGGGTGTAGTATACAGATCTTAACGTGTGATTAGAGAGTACGTGAGCTAAGGCGAGTTAGTTTGGATTTTTTATGATAAAATGTTTTATGGCGAAAATAAATCAAACATTTCTCCAGTAGATACATTTATTTTAATTTTCTACATATAGAAATCTCATCAGTTCTTGAATGAACGTAGCGAAATTTGAGCATAGATTTTGGTATTTTTTTGAAAATTTCCTCATTAAATAACCCTATTCCATACCAAATATTCGAGAGTTTGTGAGATTATTATGTGTTGCAAATTAAATTAAATGTATTTACTGAAGCCATATTTTATTTATTTTAACCAAAAATTACCGCCTCTGTGATCTAGTGGTCTTCCTAGGTATAGGTCCAGAGTTCCCGAGTTCGATCTACGGCACCTCCATATTTTCTATGAAGTGGTGGGTGTGGAACAGGCTCAAATTCAGCCTCGTGAGGACAAATGTGGAGTTATTTGAATGAAAAAATAGCAGCTCCAGTCTATAAAACTGAGATTAGTTACCTGCTGGTTCCTTGTAGTAACCACATGACACACTATCCGAAGAAGCTGATACAATCTTCTCCAGCAGTTGGTGGGTACTAGGTAAGTATAGCTATATTGCGAGTTGACACTATCAAACTTGTTTTTCAGCCAAAAAATTGTGTTTGTTATAAAAACTGCCAATAATACTGATCTTAACTTCTTTTTAGCGCTACATCTTACTACCTTTGCAGGTTATATGCATATGTAACGCTAATTATATAAGGATGAGGAAGGTTGAATTTAGAAAAAATGTACCCGAATTTTCATGGAATGGGATTGGAAAACTATTTTGGAAAAACTTCAATGAGCCCAACCAACATTCGAACCCCAATCTCCCTGTCATCAGCAGTCTAGTCTAACCCACAATTTACGCCTTAGACCATGCGGCCACCAAAGCAGGTCTGAGCTTAACTGACGTCCACCTTATGGCTCCAGAATTTGACTCCAGGCTATGGCTGATAAATTATCTCTCACCGAGAGGTGTGGTCTATAATTAGGTTAAGTTAACCACAAATACAACCAACTCAGTCATGTGCAGACGTTAAATGAGTATAGAAGATTCTGGTAGAAGGGACCTTTTTTTCAAATACGACAAAACAAGAATTGCAGTCAACAATATATTGATACTTATAGATATTGGTAACCTCGATCAAAAGTGACAGCAGAAAAACACATGACTTGACCTATGAATACGTTAAAAGTCATATCAGGTTCTTCCCCTGAAAATTGGACTGAAGTATAAATCATAAACAGAGAACTTCCAAGTACAATACTTCATCAGTAATCCGACTTACATACTAACTTAACATTAGGGAGTACACACTCAACTCCAGGTCGAGTATCTGCCCAACAACCCGTATCAATGGGTACGTGGGCTATGGTGTCATCCTCATATTGTATAGTTTGTTGGTGATAGGTGGGTTGAGGTTCTAATCCCGGCTGGATGTATTGAGGTTATTATTACCTAACTCATTTGTTTGTTTACATATTTGGATTGCCCGGTCGGGTATTAAGACGAAGAGATCAAGCTGGGGATGTACTGAGGGTATTATTACCTAACTCATTTGTTTGTTTACATATTTGGATTGCCCGGTCGGGTATTAAGACGAAGAGATCAAGCTGGGGATGTACTGAGGGTATTATTACCTAACTCATTTGTTTGTTTACATATTTGGATTGCCCGGTCGGGTATTAAGACGAAGAGATCAAGCTGGGGATGTACTGAGGGTATTATTACCTAACTCATTTGTTTGTTTACATATTTGGATTGCCCGGTCGGGTATTAAGACGAAGATATCAAGCTGGGGGTGTAGAGAACGCAAGCAAAAATAAGTGTTTTTATATCAAAACTTTTTGTTTGTAAAAATAAATCAAATATTGCTTCAGTAAAAGCATAGACTTTAATGACAACATTTCTCTTCATTTAAAAAGTTTGTCACCAAATGCCACTATTCTCATGTGAGATATTCAACAAATGTTGATAGAACCATGTGAAGAAAATTACACTCCATGTTTCTACTAAAGCAAAATTGTATTTATTTTGGCCAAAACCCCCCTCGGTGGCGTAGTTGGCTAACACGCTAGTCGTGTTGAGCTCGACTGATGGGGACGGGGAGATCGAGGTTCGAATCTCGGTCGGGTGAAATGGGGATGGTTTTTCCTAGATGGTTTTCCACTCTACCTCCACGCAAATGCGGGTTCACTTCCTCTAATTCAACCTTCCCAATTCCTAATCCATTAGCGTAATTAGTACTTAAAGCGTATAACCCAAACGGGTAGTAAGACGCGGTGCTAAATAATAATAATAATAATATTTTGGCCAAAAAACTGTTTTGCAATAAAAATTACAAATCACTTACCTTTTCTCTAGTCACCTACATTCTCACCTTAAGAAAATAAACTATACTGAGGATGACCCCGTGCATACATAGTAAATTATTTGAGTGACCTTACTTAACCTGTAATCGAATCAGGGTCCATGAGATTTTAGTTCAGAAATCAACATTTCTAACCACTTTTTCATGAAGGTCACCTAAAAAAAACATGATAAATAGATCTATTTTTATTTTCTCCGCCATTTTTACCTCACCCCTAAAAAAAATGGGGATACGGGGGTAATTTATAGTTGGCCTGTTTAGTAGCGTCAATACGATCCAGAACCCTCCGGACATTTTTTATTCGGTCGTCGGAAGTTGTGCAAATATATTTGCATCCCTTTTTGTGTGTCGTTTCCTCTTTGGTAAAGGCGTAAAGTAGCGTGTTCATTTTAGAAGCATTAAGCTGACAATGCAGATTTATTCATGAGCTGTGGACGGTGATTTTGTTTCGACTATATACGTACACGCTATGTTGAGAGTTGAGTTAAGGAGTAACACCCTTCAATACACCTCCAAGATCTCTTGGTATGAATCTTGTTTACATCCAGACGTTTTGGGTCAAGGAAGTTCTTAGTATAGGAAAAAATTGAAATAAATATATTCTTTCATAGTTTAAAAAAAAATACTCTAGAAACACTAAGTTAATATTAGATAAACACAATAATATTTTTAATGTCATACTAGTAGCCCTATTGTATGATTCTGAAAAGAATAAACTTATAGAAATATTCTGTAAATCGAAAAATGGCACCTAGACACGGGAATCGAACCCCTATCCAGGTGTCATTTTTCAATTTATAGAATATGATATCTAGATGCGACTGTAATCGTAACAAACAAATAAAATAACTTTGCTACTTAACCCATTTTAGAAAATAGTAACATATTTATTTGCGGCTACCATTGATAATAATTTTTTTTTAAATTAGTGTTATACTATAGCTAATGAAAATATCTATAAATAAATGACAGCTGCAGATAACACGAGTTGATGTATAGCAGTATTTTGGTAGGAAGAATCTATTTGATAAGATAAAAAGTTATTAAACCTGATTGAAAAGCTTCATTGCTTCATACCTTTATTTGTTACTAACACTTTTGAGATATTCCATTAATACATACTGAATAACGCTATTGATATGGTAAAACGGGATCAATGTTGATAGTAAAACACAAAAATAAAATGGATGACTGTTCGAATCTTACTATGAAAGTTATTTTAGTACATTTGGTAACTGTCATAAATGTTTCTTCCCAGGAATGTAATTATAAATTTACGACACCAGAGTTCACTATAAACCCCCACGATAACCACTAGCTTAGCTCAATATAAATAACATGATTACAGTATCGTGTAGTGTTGCCAGTGTAAGCAAAGATGGTTTAAAATGAACATAAGGTATGTTCTCATCATTCAATAAAACATGCATTGGTCAGGTATCAACGTATATACTTTTCCCATGTGAGGCATTTAGAACAGAGACTATGTATGTTTGGACAAATGGGGACCGTGGGAGTGATAACAAATCACAGGTACAGTTTTAACAAGCTCTAACCTCTTTGGTGGTTTCCGGGTCGAAGGCGTTACTCTCGCTGTAGACTAGACTGCCAACGACGGTGAGAGTCAAGGTTCGGATCTCGATCGGATATACTGAGGGCGGTTTTCCACTCTCTTTACACTAAAATGTGGTTACACTCAATACAACTAAAACTTTCCTAACCCCTAAAAGCATTAGCGTAATTAGTACACAAGCGTATAACCCAAACCGATAGTAAAACGCGGTGCTAAAATAAAAGCAAGCTGTGCTTACCCCTGATATTACTCCACGAAACCACTGCATGACACCATTCTGCGTCTCATCCCCAAATAGTTGTTTTATAGTTACTTGTACGAATGGTTGCCTCTATAGTGTGTTTGACTTTAATAGGTGAGTTCTGGGCTTGACCTACATTGGTTGCACTGAGTGTGCTTTTTTAACATGAGAGGTTGAAGCAATTTGCTGCACCATTTATATATATATATAAATGTATATTTTATTACGGTGTTCCCTTAGGTTATAGTGAAAAATAATACTGGAAGCCGGTATGTAAAACTAGCGGCCTGGACCCAATTCACGACATGTGTGGACCTCAAATCTTATTATGGACCAACATACAATAATTACTTTTATAAATGTAGTAGAGATACACAATTTGGGAATGCAACAATTTGAAAATCTGACTATAAAATGTTATTGTTTATTTTATTTATTTTAGCATCGCGTCTTATTATATGTTCAGACCACAGGTATATTTATATATGCTTATGAATTAGGTATGAGGAAGTTTGAATTGAGATTAAGTATACTCACATTTGTGTGGAGGAAGAGTGAAAAACCATTTAGAAATTCAACCTCGTTATACATGACCGAGATTCGATCCCCGATCCCCCTGTGTTTGGCAGTTTACACCTTAGACCATGTTCATATCTCCAGGTAAAAAATTACATGGGTTGTAGGGGGTGACAAGACAATTATCTCCGCGTATTGAGATTAGGATTGAGGATAACAAATGTCGGTGCTACGAGACGTCAAAGTTAGTGCTTTATGCACCTTGGTGGTAGGCAACACTTGCAGCATGCCACGCGGACACCCCTCCCTCCCCTGACACACGCGATGGTGTCGTACAGACGTTCTGCTGCCAGTTTGTAGTTCCCATAAGAAGTGCACTTCCCCAGTCAAGATGTCTCTCAATATCGGCCCTTGTCAAGGGCAAAAACTATACCTTTGAAAGAATCAGCAATTCCTTGTGGGTGCCTGTTGTCAGGAAATTCAATGTCTGTCTTTGACGTCTCGTAGCACCCCTATTTAGTGTCGCTGACCCCAAGTTTATCACATGCAAATACTTGTCTTGTCACACTCTTAAACCTGTATAATTTTTACCTGGAGGTCTAAATGACTCTGTGTATGGACAACGCTAGAATGTGAGGAGGGTGATCTTTAAGTGTGTGCGAACCTTCGAAAACTCTCATTTAAATCTGAATCTTAGATTCTGATTGTATTCAAAATGTTTAATTCAAATCTGAAGCTTAGTTATATTCGGATTCTATTCGAAATCTCAAATTTAAATCTGAATCTTAGTTAGATTCGGATTCTATTCGAAATATCTCATTTAAATCTGAATCTTATATTCTGATTCTATTCGAAATCTCTAATTTAAATCTGAATCTTATATTCTGATTCTATTCGAAATCTCTAATTCAAATTTTAATCTTAGTTAGATTTGGATTCTATTTGAAATCTCAAATTTAAATCTGAATCTTAGTTAGATTCGGATACTTTTCGAAATCTCTAATTTAAATCGGAATCTTGGTTAGTTTCGGTTACTATTTGAAATCTCTAATTCAAATCTGAATCTTAGTTAGATTCGGATTCTATTAAAAATTTTGAATCTCAATAAATATTAGAATCGAATTCTATGTATTTAGCTCAAAATTTTAATCTATAATAATATATAATTACTCAACAAATTAATATAAGCAGACCGTAAACCTGTAGCGTGGGATAGTGAATGGAAAAATGAACTTTAGTTCCAAGTCGTAAAGGAATGACGTGGAGGACAATATTGTTTGTGATATTGAATACCTGGTACTGTGATTAATAAAAATGTTGTGTGATTTTTACTTGATTTTTAACTTTTTGAGATTAGTGATAATAACTACATTTTTTTTAATTACCTAAAAATGTATCTAAGATAGTGAAATTAATCTATTCAGATATGAACCTATTTTTTAAATAAAATATTTGATAAAAAATGTTCAAGCATGGGATTAGACTAGGATGCAATTCAATAAAATACATTTAACATGAGATTCGATTCGGACTCAACTCAAAACATTTTTGTAGGCATGGGAATCGATTCAGGCTCGATTCGAGTTAGTTAACCAAGATTCGGATTTGATTAGAAATTTAAAATGATGAACTCACACAGGTTTAGTGATCTTATTTTCTTTTAATCAGTAAAGTACTGTCATAATAATAATAATAATAATAATAATATTTAGCATCGCGTCTTACTACCCATTCGGGTTATACGCTTTAAGTACTAATCACGCTAATGGATTAGGGATTGGGAAGGTTAAATTAGAGGAAGTGAGCCCGCATTGGCGTGGAGGGAGATTGGAAACCCTTTTAGGAAAAACAACCCCCAGTTCACCCGACTGAGATTCTAACCTCGATCTCCCCGTCCTCAGCAGTCGAGCTCAACACGACAAGCGCGTTAGCCAACTACGCCACCAAGGCGGGTAATAAAGTACTGTAAGTTGGAGTTCTTTTTCCATATTGTTTAATTTTTTAAATGCGGCCCTTCAGTATTTTCAATTTTAAATGTGGCACTTAGGATCAAATGTGTTCGACACACTTGCTATATACAGTTATTTTTTGTGTTTATTCCTTTTCTTCACATTCTATGTGGCAGAATCTCTGTATCTTGACTAGTTCGTATTCACTCTCAACTTCTCTTAAGATTAAATGTACCTGTTGATGTTCATTCTCAAGCTTTATTTTACACCTTTTTGCCCCTACGCGTCTAACTTACACAAATATATTAATTACGCTAGTGGGTAAAGACAAGGCAGGTAGCATTAAAAGTAAATGTGCCCACATTTGTATGAAGTGATAGTGGGGAATCATTCAGGGAAAACTCCTTGAGTACACCCAGCTGGGATTTGAACCTCAGCAAACCAGACTAAATGTACTTGAAATTTATACCGTGTGCCCAACGGCGTGGGTTCACTCTCAAGGTGTCTAGGACTGGGTGTATATGGTCTCTATTCCCTCTCAAGCTGTTTAATACTAACTACCTAATTGCATAATTATAATAACTCCCATCTTGTATAAAACGAATAGTAATCGTTTATATTAGCTCTCGGCGTGTGTACTATCAAGTATAGCTGTTCATACTCACTCTCAACTTGTCCAAGATGAAGAACATAACGGAAAGTGAAATTTCCGCTGAGAGGGAAAATGGTGATGAGGGAAAGGGGAGGGTACAGGCAAGGCTAGTTTCGTGTACATCAACAACAGTTACGCATGTGAACTTTGGTATTTAGAGTAATTAATTAAAACCACAAAATGGGACTGAATTAATATACTTTCAACAGAACTATAGGGATGAATAAATACCTATTTTGCAATCAAAAAAGTAATGTAATTGATCAATTTTTTTTATATATATTCAGTTAACTAAATGTGTATATATTTTTTCTATTATCACCACGCTTTACTACCTGTTAAAATTACACGCACATGATAATTTTGATAATTACTCTAATGGGGGTAGGGATCAGTAAGGAAACATTTTAGGGGTAATCTACCCGCCTTTGTATGGAAGGATAGTGGAACACTATTCAGGAAAAAACACCCTCAGTAGAGTCTATCAGGATTCGAAGCCTGAACACCCCACCCCGTCTTCAGCAGGCCAGTCGAATACAAAAATGTATGCCTTAAGACAATTCTGTCACTGAAGTGAATTTCATATTAATTTAAAATGAAGACTATTCTGCGATGAAAAGTATGAATAGATCTAAATTTAGTAATTAAATATTTTAATGGCACTTTTGAAAGCTATATCAACACATTACTTATAAATTATTATTATTATTAGTACCGCGTCTTACTACCCGTTCGGGTTAACTCTTATAAATTAACTTAACCTAGAACATCATGTGTGATGTTACACAACCAACCCTTGTGTATGTAGTAGTCCTATCTGGGTAGTTGAATAAATACCAACAAATGAATGTGAACCTGCGCTTGTCGTGTTGAGCTCGACTGCTGAGGACTGGGGAGATCGAGGTTTGAATCTCGGTCGGGTGAACTGGGGGTGGTTTTTCCTAAATGGTTTTCCACTCTCCCTCCACGAAAAGGCGGGTTCACTTCCTGTAATTCAACCTTCACAATTCCCAATCCATTAGAGTAAATAGTACTTAAAGCGTATAACCCGAACGGGTAGTAAGACGCGGTGCTAAAATTTAAAAAAATGTAAACCAATTTTATCGAATGAGGGTGAGTTTTTTCCCATCATAGTTTTCTATCCTACCGTCAAATGCTGGTCCATTCTTAGCTATTATTTACAACATATCTTTATATCTGTACAGGCAGAGGCGGCTCAACCATAAGGTAAACCATGTGACCGCTTAGGGACCCGCGCTGTGATTGAGTAAGAACTTAATGAAGTTTACGATGCTTGATGGAAAAAATATTTATTATATTATGTAAAATCACCTAATTTGTATAGCATTCTTATCCACGGTATTTTATTAAGAAATATAAAAGGAAAATTAACGTTATGTAACTCTAAAAATTATTATTTTCCATTTTTTTCAAAAAAGATATTGTAAAAATCCCCAAATATTATAAATTTTTTTCCCCCACATTGCTTATTAGCATTATATTCATCTGAGGTCAAATGGTTACGTTTTTATTTCCTCTTAGTTCTTATAGCCAAATAAATAGTCCTAATTTAGACTAGTTAGCGCAGTTATGTGTCAGATTAATTTATTTAAATAACCCCGCCTGCAGCCCCACATATCCTAGAGCCACCTTTGTGTACAATCTACTCGCATTTAACTATACGGATGGGGTATGGATGAAAAATATTAAATTTAAAGGTAATGTACCATAATTTGTATAGAGGGGGAGAGAGAAGTAATTTATGAAAAGCCCCCTTCACCACACCCGGTGAAGATTCGAACCCCAACCTCCCTGTCACTGGTAAACCAAACTATATGAGCTTGACGTTCAAACAACGTGGCCACCGAAACAGGTCTACCGTTCGAACGCTCCCAGACACCACCCGCCATAACTGGAACTCCCACCGAACGGACGACCCCCTGATGTTCAGGTAGCAGAGTAGCTGATAAGAGGCGTCACTCAACTTGAAACGAACGAGTGGCAGGTTGTTGAATCCTACCACCTCCCCCATCGTTCAACACAGCGCCACAAGAGTGTCCCATCCTCTGCACACTACATTGTTCAGCCAATGTGTAGAGGGGGGGGGTGGGGGTGGACTCGATGAAGCGCACTTGAATGCGTCGCGTCACGTCATGCGGACTTCCACTATCTCATTTCCTCCCTGGATATTTCGGGCGCCGTAAGATAGAGGGTCGTAAATACGAGGGGCAGATGAATTGGATGGAATTCTCTCCATCACGACATTTTTCAAACAAATATTAAAAAAAAATATTCAACACCACTTCTTACTACCTATTCTGTAAAACACTTATCTAATAACTAATCTAATATGCTAGGTGTGATGAAGTTTGAATATAGAGGACGTGTACCCGAATTATCGTGGAGTAAAAGTGGAAGATCATTTAGGAAAAAGAACTTCAGTACATCTGAACGTGATTTTAACCCCAATCTTCCCCAAAATGGCAGTCCAGTTTATTACTTGAGTGACAACATTAATTAATATATTCTGAACTGTATACACAGAAATTATATACACAAATACTTAATTGAATTCTCTTGGATCAGTTTATTCTTTGATATTTCTCAAACAACCGTCCTAGGAAAAAAAATTCTGAATTGTTTGAGAAATTATTCTGAAAGGATACAACTCATACATTTAGGAAATACACACAGGACACAAAGCTGACAATAGTGACCAAAATCTAGGGTGTTATATTGATAAACGCTTAAAGTTAGGTTTTAAAGTTTCACTTAAACTAAGTTATGAATTAAAATAATATTAAAAATAGCTTTTATCTTTGTTTGATTCAATGCAAAACTTTATCTGATGTCTCAAAAGAAGCATTTTTTACACCAAAATTACCGAAATTACTATATTTTTGGGATTTTTTGAGAATTAAATGTCTAAGCTCTAAGTAATGTAGGTTGAAACCTTGGCTCATTTGGTAGCGTGTCTACCTACTGAATTAAAGGGGCTGGGTTTGATTTCTGGAAGGACCTAAAAAGTATAATTTAAGAAATTTTAGGTTCTTCCTTTTTAAATAATGAATGTATGGCACAAGGAATGAGCGCTAACCGTTTCGGTTACCGCAGAGTCTAAGGCGCTTCTCTTGCAATAGACTAGAATGCCGACGATGGCTAGGTTGGAGTTCGATCCCGGTTGGGTGTATTGAGGGTGGTTTTTACTCAATGGTTTTCTACTCTCTACAAGTACACTTTTTGTATAGATTCGACCTTCATAATCCCTAAAAAAAACCTTTCATAAAAACACCTTAAGTATACCGGAGCGAGATTTGAATCTCGAACTTATCTTCATCGGCAGTCCAGTCTTCTGCGATAGTGACGCCTTAGACCATTCGATCACTGAAGTGGGTCACATGTTGTTCATCACTAGATACTTTTCTAGATTGTCAGTAGTAATAGATTTTATATTATATTTTCAGATAGAATATTTTTAATAGTTTTAAAAGATACTTCCCACGATGTCAAGGGACAAAATTTCATATTTTCCATTTCTGAAAGTGTAGATTTTCAAACCCACTCCAAACAATTATGCCACAAATTAACAATTTCCAAGAAACTGGACTCCTTCTTTCAGCATAAAATCCATTCCGTATGAAAAAGAAAGAGGTCAGAGCTGAAATAGCCAGGTTAAGGCTCTTATTCATAAAACAGGCAAAAACCAACATAATAGATAAATAACTATAGGCGCTATAAAATTAACAAATAATATTCTTAATAGCACTAAATGAATATATATCTCAGTTGCTTATGTTTAGCGATCAAGGAAAAGGCAAATAGGAAATAAACGGTACGGAACTCCGCAGTGACTTTCTCACTCTATTGCTTAAAATTGGAGATATTTACTCAAAACTCGTAATATATGTGACACGAAATAATACACATTAGCAAACCCGAGAAAAAATTACGTTATATTTAGGTAAAACATTTTTTGACTCCCTGTTTTAAATTTTATAATTTTTATTTTTAAAGAATTGAAGTCCTTTTTTGTATATTTGGATTTAAAAAAAATCTACATTGGATCCACAAGGATCAACACTTCGTATTCAAATTTCGACTTCAGGTTAAAATTTTCAACATTTTATTAGAGGTTGCACATCTTATGGTTATCGCATTGCTATTAAATTCCTCATTTATAAATTTAAACCAATAAAAGAGGTAAATATTGACTATTGAGTCTAAGATGATAAAGATATATCATTGCTGTACAAACATTTCCCCTAAGAGGTTAAAGGAAAAAGAGCATCAACTTTTTATAGACTTACTTATCTACTAACTTATGGCATTAGATAATTATTACGTTAAAATTTAATTAGTATATATACATATATCTAGATTATATATATTGGGAAATGTTCCATATAATAAGCCCTCACGTGACTTTATAGTTAAAAGTTTACTCATAAAATGATATCAGCCCTACATAGATTTTTATCTTTCAGTGTTTAGTTTGAATCCAGTTTCCCCCGATCACACCACGATGAGAACTTTAAGACATTAACCAGCCCCTCTTTCAGTTCTCTATTTATTGCACCAAATCACTCAAGTAATAATCGAGTTGTCAATATTTGTAACCAAAGAGAAGTATTTCGTTTACTGAGATACAGCTATACACACATCATGGATTTTATGGTGTTGTAAACAAAGAATGATTATACAGGCCTTCTCAAATAGCAGGAAAAAGATGGAAAACTTGCTAGGAAAATTGGGTTTTAATTTTAGACTAATATTTTTCCCGACGTCCTGGACCCCTAACCTTTGTTTGGTTTGTCTAGCTAAAGTTTGTTTTTCAAAATAGGTTAAGCCATTTTCTCGTAAATTCAAATATTGGAAATGGGCCTACCAAATTATATAATAAAATACATAATGTGGTAAAATGGCATGCCTGTGAATTTCTGCCTATACCAGACGGGTTATTTAAAAAATAATAAAAATATATCCTTAAACAAAGGAAACTACTTGTCAAAGTTAACGTTTTCATTAAATATGACGTCAATTCAGTGGAATAGTTTGTATTATATTCCAAAATCAGTATGTAAGTAATACAGTTTGTAACAAAATAAAAATGTATGCTTTAACCCAAATAAAACTACCAATAAAGATATATTATTTTAACTAAGGGCTTCGTAGTCTATTAGTCTGGGTTTATTGACATTAATAACTTAAAAAATATATTTTTTGAGTTGTAACAAAGTTGCGCTCTTTTTTATTTTCTCTCTGGTATGCTATATATTATTTCTTTAAAAAATATTGTATCAGTGGACTTTAATTTTAGTTTAAAATTGCTTTTATAATACTTTGATATAAACAACAATCTATTCTTTTAAGTCAATCCCGATCCTTCGAAGAGAAACACTGTATCGAAAAGGGAAATACAAAATTACTTTAAAGGCCAAATATAAAAGTATGTTTCTATTTATTTTTTTTACTATTTTTTTAGTGCTGCGTCTTACTACCTGTTCGGTTTGCACGCCTATATACAGTAGCCCCATGGCTCGTTTGGTACTGCCTGACAGCTCACAGCTGACAGCTAAAAGCTTTGAAAAGTTACCAGACCAAATTATGTATCCCTACGCCGAACCATATGATCTGCAAAAATATGTGTTTAGCAGCTGTCACTTCTGACAGTCAAAATTTAGGTATATACCTAAATGTTGACCGTCAAAAGTCAGCTGTGAGCTGTCAGTCAGCACTAAAGAAGCCATGGGACTACTGTACTTATCAAGCTAATGTGTTAGGGACTAGGAATGTTGAATTTTGATTAAGTGTATTAGCATTTGCATGGAGGGAGATTGTAAAATAATTTAGGAAAAAAGCCTCAGTACACCAGACCTATATCTAGCCCCAATCTCCCCGTAATCAGCAATATTGTATATTGCTATAATGACACCTAAGACCATGCAGCCACTGAAGTGAGTCTCTGTAACTATTAGCTAATATATTAAAATAAAAGGATATCCGCACCGATGGTCAAGGTATTAGGCCCTCAAGAAGACGGATTTCCGTTAACACGAAGGTCAAGGTTCGAATCACGGCTAGCTGTATCAGAGTTGATTTTTCAAATTTAATTTTTCATTGAAATGTTTCCATTTTTCACTTCATTATATATAAATTGGGGACACTTCTTCCAAAACACTCTTTCTGATCCCTAATCCTTACATTTAGTCATTAATAGCTTTGATGTAAAACTAACTACTAAAACTAACAAATTGGCAAGCGGACTAAGCGTCAATCTCTTTTAGTCTTGTTTTCTTCTGACAGAGAGGACGGGGCTCGAAACCCAAACTGCTTTATTAAGGTTATTTTTTCCTTATTGGTTTCCCAAACTTCCTTTACAATAATGGGTGTACCTTTCTTCTAAATTCAAGCTTTCTAATATAACTTATTGCATTAGTGTAATTAAATATGGATATCCTGGATGGTAAATATGCCGCGGTATGAAAATATATAGTACAGTGCACCAAACAGATTTTCTCTCTCTTTTATCTTAAAATAGACATAGTTACTAAAAACTCAAAAATATTGTGAAACAAAATTAAACACATTGTTAGAGAAACACTCCACCAAAGAGAATAAATGAAATATTTATATTGTTACATAAATATTTAGAAAAGAGCAACATATCTGTCCACCAAAGAGCATAATCAATTTTTAAAATATATATGCTTATAGTTCAGAAACTATTGGTTTTATAAAGAAGAATTTTGATTAAAATCTTTTTATTTTTAGTAGAACTAGAACTTTATCATTGTTTGTTCCTTTGTATCTGAAATAGTTGTGGAGATACGATCAAAATGGGATATTTTAACCCTAAGTAAAATACCCTTAAAAATATTTCTATGGGAAAACAAGAATAATCATTATGTTTTTAATGCTAAAAAAAGTCTAGATACCAAGTTTAATCAAAACCGTTACAAAGAATTTCTAGAAAATAGACTTTATCTCATTTTGCCCTTTAGTAAGATAACTTTAATTTTAGGATTAGATGTATAATTCCAAAAATCAGTCAGGGGAACCTTATGAAAAAACTTAGATATCTATTTTTAGCCTAATCAGTAAAATGGTTTCTGCTCTAGTCTGGGATACAAACACACAAACCTAAGGCATCGAGAAAAGCACTTTTTAGGTTCTAAGTTTCATGAAATCGTCACCCGAGAATGCAAGTGTTTTATCTCCAAAATTGTTAAATTTGATATATTTGGTGCTCACCTTTATTTAGCATGCATATGACTCACCTGCGGTGAAATTGAAACTTCCATATAATTACTTAAGAAGATAAAAACTCGAGTTGTCATCTAGTAACATTGGTTTTATATACAAGGTCAAACTTCAATGGTCTTTTACACGAAAGTGAAAAATTGGACATGGAACACTTGCATTCTCGGGTGACGAAATGTCAACATCTATAAAA
>CABFOV010001671.1:56784-76873 GCA_902141375.1 Timema poppense | reverse complement strand
CCTGACCGAGATCTAGACCCAGACAGGCATGTGTGCCAACCGATAGACCAACAACTTTGGTATAGTTATTATAATACTCACTTTAATTGACGATGCACGTGTCACAGCAGACGCAAGGATGAATCCCAAGGTCTATGTTATTGGGCTGGAACTGTCCCCCTTGAGCATCGCAATCCTCCTCCGTTACGTTTCCGCACTGGGTCTCCGCGCACACAGAGTTGCAGTGATCCGCACAGGACAGAGTCACTAGTCCTGCTATGAAGAGCACGGAGAAGAGTACGGCCTTCATCTGAAGACACAAATAGTAACACTGTCACCACAAGATAACAAACATTCTCAATTAGTTGCAGTGATGCGCACAGGACAGAGTCACTAGTCCTGCTATGAAGAGCACGGAGAAGAGTACGGCCTTCATCTGATGGTACAAATAGTAACACTGTCACCACAAGATAATAAACATTCCAAATGAGCTATTAGAACGATAAGAAACCAGTGTTTTTAATATTGGTGTGTGTTTTATTAACCCTAGATGTAAAGAAAAATTAGGAACTTGTAGTATATGAGAGGGGCCTGCTCTAGAGTGGAAATGCAGATTAGATGGAACAACTCCCTTTAGAAGCAAGTGGAAAACCAACCCGAGTAGATTGGTCAAAATTTGAACCCTGATTTCTTATAAACGTTGATGAAGATAGTGCTTTGCGAGTTTAACGCCTTAGTTCCTGGTTAGCAGAGTTGAATATAAAAACATAACACGGACACGGGACTTCAACCCTGGACCTTTGGCTTATTACGTCAATTTTCTTTTCTGCCACTGAGCTATTCAAGAGTCGTTCTGTGCTCATGGTAATTCAATTTAAAGAATAATTTATGATATTTAGACGCGGCTACAACCGTAACTAAACATATATTTGTCTATTTGATATTTCATCATATGTGCATTCGCGCCGTTGTGATTATACTATCGGCAGCATAAAAACATCTCGAGTCAAATATGGCTACGTTATCTGATATCTCGTGATCTTAATTGATCGCACATATGTATCTGATGATTTCTGCAAGTCAATCACAATCACAATCCGCCTATAAATATGAGTGAAGGATTACCCTGGGTACGGGACGATTCTTGGATAGCTCAGTGGTTAGATTATTGGTGTACTATGACAAAGATCCTAGGTTCGATTATCGTGTTCAGGTGTCAACTTTTCAATTCAGTTATAAGTATTTTCCACAAGTCGGCTTAAGTTTTATTTGGAGTTTGTTTTAGTTTATAACCTCGATTTATGTGGTTTTACTTGCGTGTACAAAGTGCTAAGAAGTATTAAGTTGTTTTTTAAATGTCCCTCTGATCAATAAGCAAAAGGCTACTTACGTTTGTAGTTGGAGTGGTTTGGACTAGTAGTGTGTTCAACAGTTTATAAGTTGTTTTGAATGTGCTTCCTTCCTCTCAACTGCATTTTATATAGTGAAGTCGTGGCACATTAATACCTGGGGTGAGCTGGATTCCCATTTACGATTTCAATTACTATTAGTTTTAAAAAAATGCACTTAAAAATTACCACTCAGCCATTTGTTTCACGGTATAGTAGTCATGAAATGAAATGTACTTAAGAATTACCACTCAGCCATTTGTTTCTCGGTATAGTAGTCATGAAATGAAATGTACTTAAGAATTACCATTCACCCATTTGTTTCTCGGTATAGTAGTAATGAAATGAAATGTACTTAAGAATTACCATTCACCCATTTGTTTCTCGGTATAGTAGTAATGAAATGAAATGTGCTTCGAGACAAGACTAGACAATAAGTGCATCACTGTCAAAATAAATGGTACGACACACTCGCATAAACTTTCTCATCATGTGTGTCTCATTGTTTCAAAGAAAATGTTCTAAAATGGGTTTTCAGTCAACTATTTTTAACTAAGTTTTTCTCATACATACAAACACAATCTACATATTGATAATCATAATAAACACTCCTTAAATAATATAAATTATAAACAAAATAGTTCAAATATTTTAACAAATTTCAAATTTTCAAAAATAGGTTATTTTGTAAACTACATTAAAATTATTTTTAATTTGTAAAAATAAAAACTGTTTCTTATTTATCAAGGGAAATTGTTCCCATATTCCGATTTTGAACTCAATTTTCAAGGTCCATTAAGAAAATCTATAATTTGAAGTAAGTAAACCGTCCTTTAATTAATTTATTCTAGAAAAATAAAGATGCATTATTATTTTTCACGTAAAATAATTATCGATACCAATTTTTAACAAAATTGCTAGAGATAATTAAAAAAAAAATTCAAACTCTACAAAAATGTATCATAAGTTAAGTACGACACAATAAATATTTTTTTAGAAAAAAATTTTACAAAACTATTTCATTATGTAAAAATCTCAATAGACACCTGTTTATAACCAAATGACTAAAGCTATTTTTTTAATATTTAAATAAATAAAAAACCGTCATTAGTAAATTAGCCTTAAACAAGTTTTCTCCCAAAACACAAGCCTTATATAATTTTACTTTTAATTTCAAACACTCCCCAGATATGCATACATTTTAAACAAAATTATTTGAACCGGTTTCAAAATATTTTCAAATTTTCAAAAATTATTCATCATTCCCCTTTGATAAATTTTTACCTAAAAACCAATTATAGTGTGTTATTTTAGATGTCAACCACTCCCTAAATATCCATTTGAAACCAAATCATTTGTGAGTCATTCTTAAAAATTTCAAATAATTTATAAATATGC
The DNA here is from genome assembly GCA_902141375.1 of Timema poppense. Lineage (NCBI taxonomy): Eukaryota > Metazoa > Arthropoda > Insecta > Phasmatodea > Timematidae > Timema > Timema poppense. The sequence goes on along the minus strand of CABFOV010001671.1, from coordinate 74,108 downwards.
TATCAATTAACTACCCATTAACGAGCCGAAACAAGTATGCATTGATATTTGTCATACCAAACAATCCTAAAATATACGTTTTAAACAAAATCGTTGTAGCCATTTTATAAATATTCTGAATTTTTAAAAACTTTCCATTAGTAAACTACCTTTTATCGAATTTTTACCCAAAAACCAACTATAATGTGCTGTTTGTCATGTCAAACAAATCCTAAAGATGTATTAAAGAAATCACTAGATTAATTAATTACAACTTGTGAATGTAGGGAATGCCAGGCCTCCACCGTGGTTCAGATTCTACGTTAAACTGTAGGTCCTCCATTTCATCTCACAATCACCCTTTCATTACACATTAGCATAAGTGCGTACAACCCGAATGGGTAGTAAGACGCGGTTCTAATAATAATAATAATAATAATAATAATAATAATAATAATAATAATAATATACTTGAATTTATAACTTAGTGAATACCAAGTATGGGCGGTAGTGTATACTCATTCTCTACTTTTACTCGGAGCTTTAAAACTTTTACTTGAAAAATAAGTAATTTTATAAAAATCTAGGACTAAATTTTTTTCTTAATCAACCACGAAACATTATTTTGGATCTGCTACTAAGGAAGGATGTAGCCATATTCATTTGTTGTGTTTTGGTCGGTATTGGGTTAAGCCGGTTTTTGTATTCACATTCATCCGGGTTATCCTTATTACTAACTAACATTCTAATGATGTAGAGATTAAGTAACTAGATTTTTAAGGAAATTATCAGCATCTGTGTGGAGGGAGAGTGGAAAACAGTTTGAGAAATATCACCTTCAGCCCGGGAATAGAACACCTAGCTCCCTATCACCGTCAATCCGGACAGTATGAGTCTGACATCTGAACCACGAACTCGCCGATGTGGGTAATTATGAAATATTTTCATGTTTTAAAAGTAAATCATACTTTAACCATCTCCAGTGGCTCGACGGTCTAAGGCGTCATGCACGTGTGAGACTCTGCTGCTGATGACGGGGAAATCTGGGTTCTAATATCAGTCGGGTCTACTGAGGGTGGTTTTCCCTAAATGGTTTCCCATTCTGCTTCTAATAAAATACGGGTAAAATGCTTCCTTCCTCAGTCTTGCCTCATTATAGTAATTATCATATATGCGTATAAAGTGAACAGGTAGTAAGACGTGGTGATTTTAAAAAAATGCCTATTTAATTTCCCAATAAAATTGTTTAATATTTTATTCATTAAACTGGAACATCGATGTTTTAGTCCAACTAAACGCATTTCGACAGATATCTACATATTTTCCGCATTGATGGGCCAGCGAACCAAGACGTCAATCTTTGTCTTGTCTGGTGTACCGGTGTGTAGGAGGTTAAAATTGGAATGCCGGTTTGGTGGTTTCCTTCCCCTTCCTCTGCACGTAAATGCGAGTATAATTCCTCTAAATTATACCTTACTCATCCCGATATCATCGATATGAGGATGCAAAAGTCCGGACAGGTGTTTAAATGCACACTCGCCATATTTATTACGTATTTACGTATTACATTCAAATTTGCACTTATATTTATTTTTTTACGCCTAATATGTTTATTGTATTACATTTGTAGGGTTATATAAAAGTATTATTTACATAATGTTAGTCAAAAAAAACAAATAAAAGCTTAGACTAAAAGTGAATAAATTTTGTAAAGAAAGTTTTGTATTATTCATTGCGTAGTATAGTTTTTTTTAAAACTGTCGGCATTTGTGGTCTACTGTAGCTCCTAAATTCTGAAGCGGTGTAGGTGGTGTACAGTAGTTGATTTCAAATCTAACAAGGAAAAAACGTCATTGTTAATGGAAGTAACGACGTAGTGTCAGTCAGTTATGGGCTCATAAATTAGAATAAGAATCACACTGAAAGCAAACGCTAAAAATATATAACAAGCTATTATCTTATTTTCCGTGGCCTTGAATAATTCGTAATATAGGCTTATAGGGTATCATTTGGGGAAAGCTAGCAAACAGTGTGTGGTAGCAAAACAAACACGTTATCACTAAATGGTGCGCCGTTTAGTGATACAGAACCCTGTTGAAATGACGTGCCATAGGGGATTTACACTTGAAGATATCAGTAGAGACCCTGAAATGTGCTAAATAGACTTATCGGATTTTGTTGAAAAAGAAAAGTTATATTTCGGTATAGAATTAGGTAAATAAAATATTTTCTAATTAATAAAAAGTAGTAACAAATTAACTTAAATGTAAGATATATTGTGCTATTAATAGACAAAATACTACTAGAGTTCTTCTTATTTTTATTTAACTATAGGTTATGCATGTTCACACAATCGGTTATAATAACCAGTATAATCACATATTTTACTTCTTTAACAAAAAGTATTTGGTTGAGTGAAATAATTTCCTGGTTAGAGCAAACTGTCATTGGTTATTAGTAAGCTAAGGAGAAAATAATATTAGTGCATTTGGTTTTGTTTTTTTCAAAAATTTCAGGTGGCAAAGGCAAAGAACTACGACGTCTGCTACTGATAATCAAATATGAATGGTTTTAATCAGTAGCGTCTCGCGACTAAAATTCTTAGGTAAGTTTGGAAGGGGTACTCCCAAGTTTAAAAGGATAGGTCTCCGATTTTTTATTTTATGCTTCAAGAATCTGTTTGGAGGGTTTAATTTATGATATTTGTGGCTTTGGGCAACCTTCTGTTCATTGATTTACATTGTTGTGCTATTACGTATTATAGACATATACTTATACACTTTGATTTGTTAGCTTTCACTGATACACACATCAAAACAAAATCACCCGCTACAATCAACTTCACAAAACTCTAAAGCCCGGTACACATGACAAAACTTCTTGTAGACAAAATTGTGCAAGAAATTGTACAATATCTTGGTTACATGTATTGCATACAAATTTTAGTCAGTGACTGTCCACGTGGTATTTGTGATTGTATAAATTGTTTGAAAAAAAATTGTGTTTTTGCCCTTTTATGGAAAGTAATGATTGGTTGATTGTAAAAATATTGGTATTTAATGTAAATAATTTCTTAATCATTCCTAAATCCTATCTTCTTTTTTTGCAATTTCTTAATATGTTTTGAAAACATTTATAACCATTTGTTTGTTTTCAAGCATTTAGCTGTTTTTCTTATAATCATTCTTTTTTTTTAAGTAACTGTCTAGCAGACGAATTTTTCGTGTTTACAACTCAAAAGTTGTACAAGAAAAATGGCTGATATAGGACGCGTTCTAGTTCCTGAAATTGAATACAATAAGTTGTGCAAAGCAGATCTTGTACAAGTTTTGGTGTTCGCACAACGCCATCTTCAGGCTGCAACTTCTTGTACAACTTTATTTACAAGAAGTTGTGTAATGTGTACCGGGTTTAAAGATGTATAGGCAATAGGCACGGGTTCAGTACCTAGACAATATTCATTTCCCCTTTTAAGCCATAACATCCCTCTATGTTTTGAAGGGGTAGCGAAGGGTAATGACTTCTATTCTAGTCGTCACCTTTCGGTTAAGAGAAGTCGTAGCTCGGCTGCTTGCATTTTTACCTGATATCTGCAGCTCTTCCCCTTCTCTTCCCTCTAAAATCTATGACGTCACAAATAAGAGCTACACTAGCTAGAGCAATGGGATGAAAGTCGGACAAATACCGACTTTCAACCACCATTAAATGGATTAGTACATATATTTCATTCATGTTACGGTCACTGCCATGTATGTTTTTTTTCAAACCCACCCAATTTCGTTTATGGTAAACATTTCAAATGTGGATTTTGTTGCATTAAATTACCTACTCGTTTAGAGGTGATAGACACGTATAAAACAACAAGCAGGATGTAATCCCAGTGATAATTTGTAGGTACTCAAACTGGGGGATGGCTGCATTTTTTTAATTCAAATGAAAGAGGCATTATAACTGATTGTCAATGTATCAACAGACTTTCGTGGATAAATTACTAGGACACGTGTACCAACACAAAACATTATGAAAGTAAAGTCTTACATCTGTAAAAATTATTTTGTTTCTGGGAATTAAAATTGTTTTATTTATATAGCTATATATAGTATCTAGCAACTAATTTTCATTCGATAATTAGTTACTATGGCCTAAGAGAGCACTGTGAATTTTCATTCTGTCAGTTTATATTTTTATTTAGTTTTAATTTATTCTTAAGTGTTTATTTATTTTGACGCGACTAGAACGACTTGCGGCTGGATGTCCTACTACATTTAATTAATTCTCGTTATATTAATGTTTAAGCTTATTGTTATCAACGGACATTGCCTTGCGTCGAAGGAAACACCAAATAATAATAACAATACTTTTATCAGAACAAGAAATATATTTATCTACCGGGTTTTTGTCCAAATATTCCGTCCACATTTTAAAACAATACTGATCAGGTGTAATTTTATTTTTAACGTCTTCTACGAGATTCTACGAGAATCAAAATGGCCGCGCTACACGAGGAAGAATGAAATAAACTGTAGCAGACGGGGAATGCAAGAGAAGCTGACGACACAGATACGTCATCCAATCTCGTGCATTTTAATTTTAAAAGGCCTGTTAGGAAAAAAAATAATAAATTGAGTTTATTTACAAATAATGACAATATTTCAAACTGTCAGATATCATATTCTGCATCCATTTATTTAAAGATTCAAATTTTATCAAGCTTCTTAATTATTATTTCTTCTCCCCTTGATAGTCCTTGTTTATACCTCAATTTCACATATTTATGGACATAATATATTTAAAATTTATAACTTAAATCCGTGAGATTTTTTGGGCCTCAACAAGAAATACCAAGAGGCAGGAATTGGAAGAAAGAAGCGCGATTGGCGTCTTGGATATAAAGAGAAGATGACACACATTATTTTCAGTGCAACAAAAACTGAGATTTTAACAGGTATTTCTTGAAATAATGTTTCAAATGTTCATCAAAATGGCTAACATTAGTGACGGCTCGTGTATAGACACTGCGAAACTGCAGCACTCCCTATTTTCACTTGATAGTATCGATAACATTTAATATAATGAGTCCTTTTTTCTTTAATTCTTTCTTTATTTTTGCAGTACAATATATATTTCTTAAGCTTAATGTCAATACTTCAGTAGCCATCCCCCGGTTTATGTAAAATATACAAAAATCTTTGTATGGAACTGTGCGATTCACAGTGCCAGCGACGTGGTGTTTTACTGTTGTGCGCATGCGCACATAGGAGGGCCGTGGGGAGGAAGGCGGGACTGCCAGGTAGAGAGAGCACTGTTGCTCTCACAGTGCTGGCTCTGGCGTGATGGTGGAAGGAATTTTTATTTACTCAGTGTGTGTTGTGCTTAAAAACCGTGTACCATATTCTTGAATGTGATAAAGTGTAGAAGAGTGTAGAATTAGATTATTATTCTGCTTCCAGCTATTCTATTTAATTCATTTTTTTCAGTTATTTTATTTAACAGAAAACTTTAACCATGTCCTTGCATCCCCATGAAATAAGTTATGTGACTGTAAGTGAACTTCAAAAGCTTAAGTTTTCACAGATATCCTTCCATGAGAAAGTTACTGTTAGGAAGAGAGGTCATTCAACACCTGATATTCTAATATCTCAGCCAGGCAAAAGCAACAACAAGAAATATATTTCTAGATTTAATCCTGAATGGTGCCAACGAAAAAGTTGGCTTTGCGGCTGTGAAGTAAAAAATGCATTGTTTCACTTCCCGTGTTAGCAGCACCCTCACTAATTTTAACTATGAGCCGCCACTGACTACCATAGACGCGACGACAACTTTAGACCACTGGTAGACCTCTGCAATATCCTTTTCTTGGACTTTTAGTGAGTTTTGGACCAACTCACAGTTTCAACGACGACTTCTCAGAACATCTTTTGAGATTATATCAACAATTTTTTTTCTAAGTTTTAATGTCTATAAAGCCTCGACCTCACTAAGCAGACGCTATATTATTATGAATCTTTTCCACTACAATTTCAAAACTTGGTGTTATTTTCTTCTAAAGTATTAATTATATATATATTTTTTCAAGATAACTTTTTTTAACAATGACTCTGGAAAAATTATTTTGACCCGAGTCATTCCTTCGACACGACTGCAATGTCTTATGTTCGTTTATTCATTTATTTTAAGTAGTAACCTCATAAAGGACATCTATTAATTAAGAGTGTCTTAAGAAATTATAATAATTTTTTCATTATTTCAATAACTATCCACAAAGAATTAACTTAAGATTTTTTATACTAATACATCAACTTACTGGACTGTTATTTGAATTATGAATTGTATTTTAGCTTTATAATTAAGCAAACGTCTGTTAGGCAGGGTAAAATCTTAGATTTGACCATTATTTATCAAAGTAAAACTAAACTTATTAATTTTTTCAAAGCCAAATCCGTTGTTAAGTATTTTATTTGTATTATTATCACCATCATTCAATGTAATCCACCTTGTTAGTATTGTTATAAAAACACACACATATTTAGCGATATTTCACCTGAAATCAGTTCCCAGGGCTTCTGAACTGGAGGCTGTATTGTTGCACGGAAGGTGAGCCCATTGTTGACTAGGTACAGTAAAGGTATATTATTTCCCAACATGACCTAGAGGTTCTGAGAAAGCCTCGTGTTCAAGTTGATGCATTATTATTATTTTAACTTTTACACTGAGATAGTAATTTTTGTTGTTAAATGTAAATGTTGGTTTTGAACCCAGAGTATTATATTAATTTTAAATATGAGCTAGCCTACCATTATTTTATCACCTATTTTAGATACTATTTTTTAATGATGTCACTGGATTTAAAGTTAATAGATAGAAATATGTCCCTTTTAATATTTCCCCTTATTTCCTATAAAACACATTACAATTATTATTATTATTATAATTATAGTAAAGTTGTTGTTTTTTAATTTACAATACTAAATGTTGCTTAAGTGACAAGTTATCAAAATGTTATATTGACAAGTTGATGAGTTGTTGAAATTTTATGTTCAACGTGATTTTGAGTGACTAGAACTAACTGTGCATATTCCGTCAGTACAAGTGGAGTCGACACATGTCACAATGTACCCGGCTCCAATCTCAGTACATGATTCGCCAACATCTGTAACAAACAAAACGGTTACTTGATCCAAATAACTATTTGTTTCAGGAGATCAAAATTCCACAAATTTGTCTAGTTTAAGATGACGGCTAATTTTCAGGCTTTTGGTTTCATAATACTGTCTGTGTTTGGAAATTAAAGCACAATTATTTAAGGAAACCAAAGTATATTTATTAAATGTGTTTTAAAATTACAGATAAACATTTATTTTTGATAGAGCTAGATTAAATACAATATTTTTCAGAACTTAATATGTATTAATTTTCCTACAAATCTCGAATCCCAAACCAAATCTTGTAAAACATTATAAGGAGGTTAACCTTCCCACATTTATATAAGTTTTTTCTTTAATTTCAGTTCGACCTATATTAATTCTTACCTTTATATAAAAAAAATAGAAGTTGAGGCTAATTGTTTATATGTTTTTGTAATAAATCTTGTTATCGTTCTGTTAGATGGTAAATGAATGGTCTGAAGCTGATTATTAGCCTTTCTTATAATTATATTGGGTTAAAATACTAGTGAGTAATTAATTTTGTAATTTTAAATTTAAAAAATTAACCTGGAAATTTTCTGGGATCTCAGAAACCTTATTGGATTAAAATAATTCAAGCTTTGAAGAACATATCTATATTTTTTGGACACAAACACTACCATCTTCTTCCTTTTAGCTCGTGCTCTTACCCCCCACTACCCCTCTCACCACCACTTTTTATTTATTCAAGGAATAATGATAACGTTTGTACAGATTAATTGTACATGAATAGCGAATCTTAGAAGATCTAAACGGTATTTAGTTTACGGAAATAGCCGCATTAAGTATTAACTTATATTCGTTTATTGATACGTGACCTTGGGTACGGGAATCGAACAGTTTAGTGGTAGAGCATTGGTGTGTTAGAACAAAGGTGTTAGGTTTCATACCTGAGTCTATGTGTCATTTTTACAATTTAAAAATAATTTATTGAAGCTATTTTATTTTTTAATATATGACTTCTAAACTCCTTGGGTTAAGGTTCATGATTACTTTTTCGTTCATACGCTATGTTGCCCATATCAAGTATCAAGGGAATTTAATTCTCTATCTCTGAAGGAACAAAATGGTATGGTTGCATTTTCAAGAACCATTAACAACATTCACCTGAAGGAGGTAAGTCCCGTCGTGAGAAAACAACATCCTCAGTTTATCTTATAGAGATTGAAGGGCAGTCAGGTGTGCCAACTGCTCAACCAAACACCACTGGTATAGTACTCACTTCTGTTGATGGTGCAAGAATCGCAGCAGATGCAAGGATTAACCTCAAGGTGTGGGTTGCTAGGGTTGAAAACCCCTCCTCCTTTAGCGCAGTCCTCGCTGGTTATCCTGAGACACAGTGTTGCTGCGCACACAGAGTTGCAGTGATGCGCAGAGCACAGAGTCACTAGTCCTGCTATGAAGAGCACTGGAGAAGAGTACGGCCTTCATCTGAAGACACAAATAGTAACACTGTCACCACAAGATAACAAACATTCTCAATGAGTTGCAGCTGATTACATTATACAAAATAAAGGGGATAATAAAATAGAAAATAAATATTAGGGAGAACCTATAGGTCACACTTATATTTTATTTTGAAGTTATTATTATTCTTCCTTTACACATTTAACAGCAAAAGTATCCGGCGTTGTCCAAGAGAAATACTTTTTTTAAACAATGCAAAGAGATCTATCGTATAAAGTTCGAAGTGTAATTGCAACAGTCTAGTCTAACACGAAAGTGATGCCTTATACCATGCAGCCACCGAAACAGGTGGCAAATATTTATTATTGACTAATTCATTAAGAATAGAATCCAATGCCAGTAATATTTTCATGGCCATTTTTGAAATAATAAATAAGTCATGGACTCGTACTCTCAATATTAAAACCATAATAAGTAGTTGTTATGATTTTAGGGCGCTTTTTAATAGAAGACGGAGAAGCAATAATGACTATTTGAGATAAAAACAGAAAGCATTAATATCGCTAAATAACAATTTGACTTAAATGTTTTAATTAAAATAAATAAATTAAATTACTTTTGATTGATTAAATACTTTCTATCATTTAAAAAATCTACAAATGAAAGGTTTACTCGGTGGTTTATTATACGCATAATAAAGTGAATAAAATTTACTCGATTTTAACAAAATTAGGTTCATTTGGTTTGTTATACAGATTGTAGTCGATCTATTATTTATTTTCATTTAGAGACCTTACATTCTCGCAGAGATGTGGGGCGATCAAGGTTCGAATCTCATTCGGGTGAACTGTTTTTTTTTCCTAAATGGTTTTCCACTCTCCCTCCGCGCAAAGGTGGGTTGACTTCCTGTACATTCAACGTTCCCAGTTCCTAACCCATTAGCGTAATTAGCACTTAAGCGTATAACCCGAACAGTTAGTAAGACGCGGTGCTAAGTATTATTATTGTTGTTGTTGTTATTATTATTATTATTATTATCAAACTTATTTTTATGTATATAGCCCCCCTTTCCCTTATTTCCCAGAGTCCCGTTTAAAAAGTTTAAATTTTCAAAATTTTATGATTATTTGGGGTAGTTCTTTTGCCTGTCTGCCAAACTTTAATTGTATACTTCATCTAAATTAGTTTTATTGATTATAACCGGCTCCTCCCACCCCCAATCCTTTTCCCAAAGTTCCATTTTGAAATTTTCAATTTTTAGAATTTTTGGTTGTATGAGGTAATCCCTATAATTTTCCGCCAAATTTCCGTTTTCCAGCTTATCTAGAAGTAGGTTTTTATCACACGTAAAAGTTTTTGTTTCTTTTTTTACCTCCTTCCCCCCCTCTCCCCTCCTTCCCATATTTCCCGGGTGTCCCCATTTTAAATTTTAAATGTTAAAGCTCCCATGGCTATTTGGTGTGGTCCCTTTACTTTTATTTCGAATTTCACTTGGTTTTTTTTTACTACAGTAAGGAGTTGTTTCTATTAGTTTCGGAAATTTTAAACCCCTTCTCTCTTACAACCATTTTAAAAACACCATTTGTTCTTATTTGTATATCTACAATGCTTTGACTTTATATTTAAGGTCCTTTCTCAATGTATGATCCTACATTTTAAAAAAGGGTAATGAAGAACTTGCGTAATTATTGTGGAAGGAAATAGTTTATTTTTAAATAGATTTATTTATAAATAAATTTCCACAAAACGATTAAAATCTTTACTTTTGGTTATTTTTTTCAAAACTAAAAGCCTAAAAATATTATTGTAATTCCGTACAAAAATGCTTACTTGCTACAAATTAGTCATTTGTTAATAAAATCTCCCTATTATCAAATAACAAAATAATACTAACGTTTGTAGTTGACATGGTTTAGACTGGTGATGTGCAGAGCAGCTAGATGTTATTCTCAATGTACATCATTAATCTCAAACACACGTTATATATATATACACACATACATACACTGAAGCTGAATTAATATCTCAGCTGTTCCGAGGTTCTAATTTGAGGTTCTGAGTACATGCTTGAAATGAATAAACTCAAAGATTACGTACGTGTTTGTCCTTCAATGCTATATAGTAGTCACGAAATGCGAAGAGTTCAGAGACAAGGAAAAGTTCAGCAACAATGTTTCTACTTAACCTCCCCCTCTTAGCACGTAAGCCCTTAAAACCTCCTGCCTCATAATCACTTGTTTTGGTTTTTAAAGCAAGAGCAAGCAATCTCTTTGAAGATGAGAATAAATAGTAGAAACATTAAACTCTTTGTATTGATATCCAATCAATAAATTAAGTTATTACAACTAAACAAAAATGAAACTTAATCAACTCTCATTAAATTAAATAATAATCAAAAATTGAATATTAAATCTAAATACAATTAATCTAAAAATAAAATACCTTATTATATGCACAATGATATTACTAATAAAATTACATCGAATTTCATTCAATGACACCACAAATCAATATTCTAATTAAACTACTTGAGTATTTTAAAGAAACAAAATAGCACTTTAAAGTTAATAAATTTGGTTCTCAAGATACTAAAAAGAATGTACTAAAAACCAGTTTTGAAATAAGCAACTGAAACTGCACCGAGAAAGTCGGAAACACTAGTGGGCATATTATAGATTAAAATTAAAATCAAGGAATAATATTGAAGGAAGAGAGAACAGCTACCCATTTCCTGTAGTATTTATCCTCGGTTATTATGTTTGTTTCATTTTGGGCTGTTATTTTTTTTTGGGGGGAGGGGCCTTGTTACCCTTCCGTGATATCCATTTTTAAATACACATAAGGGAAAAATACAACGATTTTATGGATTTTTAAAGGAAATGTAACTGCTTTTGGGTTGGTGGGAAGAGATATAAACCATCAGGAGGGGGGTGGGGGAAAAGCTTCCGGTGTACCTGTCACTGAACAAATCGTTTGGGTGATAATTAACAGCGTGTGGCAGCGATGACGACATCAGTTGGTGTTCTACATTAACAAGTGTTAGTTATGTAACAAAGACGGTACACAAGTCAAACACTACCTTCAAAATTGTGTTGCAATTCAAAACTACAATTTTTACAATAGGCTGACCATAATTCCTTGAGACAAAAATGGGATGGAGTGGGTGGGGGTGGAGGGGGAGGGGTACGGGAAAAGTCAAGTTTAAAAAAACATTAAAAATTTGTTTTTATAACATAAACATGGTGAACTTACAATCATTCTTCACAGAACTCACACCAAAACTTTTATGCGGATGATGGTAACTGCATTTCATCATGATCATATTATGAGTATTTTTCGAATGAACTTACTTTGCGCAACGAATGTCAGTCTTTCAATACCTCGTCATAAAACGTATCACACACACAACATGTTACAATTTTGTCTTACAATTAGCATGGCTCTCATTGATTTGACACTAAGTCTACATATCTACTTATACGACATGCTATTCATAACAGAATATATTCTTTCCACAGATGCTGTACTTCCTGGCAAACAAATAAAAACAGCTACATTTTTAAAAAAAACCTGAAAATATAAACATTTTCACTCATTTCAGAAAATATTTGCACCCATCCATCAGATACATAAATATTTTATTTATTCTATGCTACCAACCTTCTCACAAATATAGTTTTATGATTGACACCAATATTTATGAATGTTTTAAAGTTTTAATTTTAAAAAAACGGGATAAAAACGGCCGGGACATGGCAAAAAAAAACCGGGACGTATGATCACCCTATCTTACAAGTATCTCATAATAAACAACATGGAAAGTCTTGTCTTGACAGCGAATGCAAGATTGTTTGTCTGCACAGTCGTGGGGCATCTAAGATATTCGTGTTCGAATCTTAGTTAGGGGTTAGCAGTGTAGTTTATAAGCTAACACAGGAGTATAATGGAGTGAACTCACATCATATTGCACCCGACACTAATAATAAACCATGTATGGTGTTAGGAAAAACAATTCTCTCCCTGCTCCAAGTCCTACTACCCGTTTGGGTTATTCGCTTATTTATATTATTTGGGTAGGAATAATTTAAATTACTTGTACCCGTATTTGTGTGAAGGGAAACTGGTAAAACATTTAGAAAAAAAACTCCTTATTCACCCAGCCTGGATTTGAACTCTAACCTACCCATCACCAGCAAACCATACAAGACGAGACAAACGCCTTAATACACGTACCCATTGGTAACAATTGAAAAGTATCACGAGTATAGTTCTTTAATTTTTCAATCTCTAGGACATCATATATGTATTCATTTATGCACATTTCATCAAAGAGTTAGGGATGGAAATAATATTTAAGAAGGAATGCATCTCCACTATAGTAAATGAAAGATAATAAAACTTAAGTAAAAAACATACCCCTAATCATCTGACTAGGACTTGAACCATGACCTACCTAACACTGGTGACAAGTACAATGAAACTCTAAGGACCTAATTACTACACCTCTCGTTCAGCATTGTAATAATAATAATAATAATAATAATATTTAGCACCACGTCTTACTACCCGTTCGGGTTATACGCTTTAAGTATTAATTACTCTAATGGATTAGGAATGTGGAAGGTTGAATTAGAGGAAGTGAACCCGCATTTGCGTAGAGTGAGAGTGGAAAATCATTTAGGAAAAACCACCCCCAGTTCACCCGACCGAGATTCGAACCTCGATCTCCCCATCCTCGGCAGTCGAGCCCAACACGATTAGCACGTTAGCCAACTACGCCACCAAGGCGGGTCGCATTGTAAGAGAACCCACTGTTCATGGCCTAAATGACATATTTTTTATTGTTGTTTTGCGTTGTTGGGTATCGTCTGATAGCAATTATAGCTATAAGAGTTTTAACAGTTAAATTAACACTACCATAGTTTTACAAATGAATAACTAATCTGACACTAGGAAGCGTGTTTGAATTGAATCATTAGAATAAATTTAATTCCTCAAATAGCCGTCTTCCTTCACTAACTCACTTTTTTATAAATTATTCCACGATATAATAGTTTAGAAAAAAAAACCTCAATGATGTGAGCCTCGTTAGAAAGACAACATTGGCTGAGAGAGGGTGTCATGTGATCAGCACAATGAGCTCTCAAACCGTTAATCTCAGTTTTCTAAACTGGAGCTGCTTCTTCTTTATTCAAGTAGATCCTCATTGGTCCTCACGAGGCTGAGTTTGACTATTAACTTAATTATAATTTTTTTTAGCACCAAATATTACTGCCCGTTCGAGTTATATGCTTATTTACCAATTACGTTAATGGTTTTAAGGATTAGAACGATTATATTTAGAGGAAGTGTACCCGCATTTGCGTAGAAATATAGTGTAATATAATTTTGGAAAAACCACCCTTAGTACACCCGACCGAGATTTGAATCTTAATCTCCCCATCATCGGCAATCTACTCAAACACGAGAGTAGCGCCTTAAGCCATACGGCCACCGAAGCGTGTAGTTACAGAGACTATTATTTAAGTTTAATATTGTCATTGAAGTCATTAAAATAAATCTTATTTTAAGGATAGGGAAGTAATAGTAAAGTTATATTTATGTTTAATTGTGTAATTATTATTTAACTACGCCGCTCTTATAACATCCTGGATTGTCTGTGATAGAGTTTCAAATTAGGATTGGGTGTACTGAGTGGTTTTTCTTATAGGAAGTCCCATTCTTCTTTCAAACTTACTCTAAATTCTACCTTCATCCCTACCTCATTAGTGTAAATATTCGGATAGCCTAGACAGGAAGTAAAATAAAGGTTAGCAAAAATATTCCTATTCATACCATGGTGGTCCAATCTTTTTCATACCAAAGGCCAAATCAGATATCAGTTCACTCCGTGGACCGAAGATATATTTAGTAATCCCATAAACTTAGTATAGGACTACAACAACACTTAATAAACGATTATTTTCCATATTTATAGTGATTGTATTTTTTATTTGGTGGAATATTTCAAATTTTACTGCCAAATAGAGTTTATTAATCTCCCAAAAATATATTATGAAATATGCAGGCAAGCACACTTTCATTAAACAATTTAGCGTTATAAATATATATTTAGCTATACATATTTTTACTAATCAAATAAATGCACAATAAAATGCAATCAAGACTCTTTTAAATAAATATTTATATTTGAATCATTACAGTAGCTATTTCACACATACAGCCGAGGGTTTTCCTTTAATTTTCCTACAGGATACTGTGAGGGCTACATTTTCATTGAGCACGGGCCAGCGGTTGGACAACACTGCTTTAGACAATATCTGTTTCTGTAACGTTTTCAAAAAATATGATTTTTTTTTAATCTCTCACGGCACATTAAGACATTACAATAAATTAAGTAGAATATTTTATTTGATACAATTTTTGCATCATACCAATCTAGTTTTGAGTTTATCCATATGTTTCTAGTAGCACTCATTTCAATAATTGGTCTTGGCTAAATTTATGGTAGCGAAGGGAAGATTTCCTTATTAAATACTTAAACTTTGCAGAGATTTAAATTAACTCGACTGGATGGGCACACTGACTAAGGCGATAGTCTCATTTGTTCTGGTTTACCAATAGTGGTAGGCCGGATATTTTTAATCCAGCAGGTGGTTCTGAAAATGTTTTTAACTAAATAATTTTCCACTTCCTCTCTATGCAAATGCGAGTATACATCCTCTAAATTGTCCCTTCTTTCTCCTTAACCCAGATAGTGTGAATTTTCAACCATCCTGGACGCGTATTTGAGTCAATACACAAATTAATTTATCTGGATAGCTTTAAAAATAAAAGTATTCTATTGTTAAATAATTTGACTTAAACTGGTTTTTGCTTGAGTTTTTAACATTCATACTATCTTTAAAGGATTTAACAATGTTCAAAAATGGATTCAGCATGAAATCTTAGTCGTAATTTAAATCATAATGTTGGTGTGTTCATTGTGTCTACCCGAACATCCGGCCTGTCTGCAACTAAGTAATTTAAAATGTAATCAATGTATATCTTTAAATGGCAGGTTAGAGGGGATTAACAAAGTTGATGGAAATGAAGTATGTAGATAAAAGACTGACCGTGAGAACAATAAAAAGGTAACAGAAAGTTTGCAAGTGAGAGGAGAAGAATGGAAGCAATTAAATGAAGAAGAATGGTTAAAAGGATAGAGAATGGTGGAGGCATTTTACTAAACAGACCCGGCCACAGGCTGGAAACAGTTGATGATGATGATGTTTGGATTAACATCGATCCGGAAAAAAAATTAGTTGAGTCATGCTTGAAGAACCTGGATATATTATTAAGAGTGATTCGAGCTATTTATTGGTGTAAATGATTGATAAAATTGTGACTTAATGGCTTAAATATTGAATATAAGGTGTCTTATTGGTTGAAATTTTGACGAGAATGGTAGTTTATTAGTCGATATGTTGGATGGAATGGTGGTTAATTGGTTGGAATATCGGAGAGAATGGTGGTTGAAGACATAATTATTATTTCCACTACAATTTAAATTTATCTCTTATATTAAAACCCATTTTTATAACAATAATATGTTTATTAAAAATGAAAACAAGTATTTTTACAAATTTAATCATATTAACCTACAAATGTTAATATATTTACACAATAAAATAAAAGATAAACATACTAATTAATACTGGTGATACATTTATTATAACAATGTAATAAAAACTTATCTCAAAAGACACATTTGACACATTTAGTTGTTGTAAGTAAACAGGGAGAATTAGAGTAAACTAACATATCAGCAGTCTACTTACAAAATTGATGGTTCTACGAGGTTTGAAAAAGTTTTTTTAGTGGCAGGTTTTTTTAAAGCTATTTACAAAATACTGAACTTGTTGAGTTTATATGTTGATGATATGTTGGAGTTGTGTGCACATGCTCCCATGTGACCTGAGCTCAATATACAGATGTTCTGTTAAGATCAGGTCATGCGGCCCCAGCATCTGCAACAAACAAAATTGTTTAGTGATCATCATTACGTCACAGACGCAAATATCCTGAAGGATTCAAAGATTTTAAGGAGTATTTCCTAGTTTGTTTACATGACAATAATCTTTTATTTATCTTTGAACAATTCCCACACCTTCCCTTTCTCATTTGATCTCATTAAAGATTTGAGGTTTGTTTAAAAGATACGACCTCTAGCATCTTGGGTCCAGGCGACTGCATCCTTATTTTTCATGCATGAACTATAGTGACCGCATCAAATATTAATGACTTAAACAATCTTCATCTTTCTAAGGGAACAACATGAAATTTTTAATTTTAATTGAATTACTATCCATTCGCATGAAAGATAAAAGATGCATAGTGGAATTTAAAAAACACCTCAATTGATCTGAACGAACTTGAAGGGTAGTAAGGTATAGCAACCGTTCAACCAACGCCATAGGTATAATTTATTTATTTCTGTCACCATATTTTTTGTTATCACTATGTATTTACTAATTGTTCAGGTTAAACGGATAGGTCTACCTATTTAATAAAAACCCTTCCTTCACCTCTGACAAGACATCTTGTGAATGTGAGGAATGCCAGGCCTCCACCGTGGTTCGGATTCCACGTTAAACTGTAGGTCCTTCATTTCATCTCACAATCACCCTACCATTACACATTAGCGTAAGTGCGTATAACCCGAACGGGTAGTAAGACGCGTTGCTAATAATAATAATAATAATAATAATAATA
>CABFOV010001671.1:42728-54906 GCA_902141375.1 Timema poppense | reverse complement strand
CTAATGTGTAATGGTAGGGTGATTGTGAGATGAAATGGAGGACCTACAGTTTAACGTGGAATCCGAACCACGGTGGAGGCCTGGCATTCCCCACATTCACAAGATGTCTTGTCAGAGGTGAAGGAAGGGTTTGGTAATCAGATAAATCTGTGCCGGGACCGAGGATTGAACCCCGGCCGCCAGCACAGAAGTCTGACACCTTACCCCTAGACCACCAGGTCACCAAAAACAATTCTAAATATCACATATTGATAATCACTGAATACGCTTAGGCACCATAGGTTTAAATACTTAGTATTTGCGCTGGTTATTCAAATTTAGGAAATAAAACATGTTTTCAATGTTTGGCCCTTTTAATTAACTTGAAGTAAATATTACACCTGTATCATCAGGCAGGCCTTCCGTCAGAGCACCATCCTGTAATTGTTTGTGACGGAGAGATTGGTGTTTGAGTTTCATATAGGTGCACTGGGGAAATGTTTTTCCGTATGCTGTGTTGTTTTCCCACTCTGTCAAGGCTAATGAGAATGCACTTACCCTCCCAATATACACGATGTACAACAAGTCGTTGGAATATTTTTGAAATTCGAAATATTTGTCCACATCCAAATCTAAGATTTTTTTTAAAACTGTATTCGGTGAGGTGTAATTCTCAGAATGATTATTGAAAAGAGTCGCTTCACGTTTTAAATAACTAGATAGTAAAAAATATTTCTACAAATAGTAACTAACAGAATTGTGTTTACATTAAAATACAAATTATGTTATTTTACTTGCGTCTATAGATGTGTAGTTTGCAACGAAGTAGTCATTTGTTTATAAAAATCTACCTCGTATCAAATAACAATAGAATACTCACGTTTGTAGTTGGAGTGGCTTAGACTGGTAATGTGTACAGCAGCTAGATGTTATTCTCAATGTTCATCATTAATCTCAAACACATGTTATTTATACTGAAGCTGAATTAATAGATCAGGTTTCCTGGGGTTCCCATTTGCGATTCTGAGTACTTGGTTGAAAAGAATAACTTAAAAGATTACAAACATGTTTGTTCCTCAATGCTGTATAGTGGTTAAGAAATGCGAAGAGTTCAGAGACAAGGAAAGGTGATTCTATTTTACTCTCCTCTCCGCCCTTATCTTCAAACCCCTCCCTTTTTTCATAGCTACATGTTTTGGGCTTAATAGTAAAAACACATGCTATATTTGTAGTTTAAAATAAGCAATTTGTAAAATCACTAAGCGATTTATTCTGTTGTCTTAGAAAGTGTTGACATATCTTGTCTACTAGAGTTCACGAGATCGTGACAAGGAAAATACTAGAAACCTGTTTGAGAACGAACAAGGAAAGATGGATGTGCCACAGAGCGTGTTAAGAATTATAATGAGACTCAAGAAATAATTGAAAGAAGCGAGAACAATACGTATACTTGATTTGTTGTATTTTATTACCGTATTTATCTTCATACTCTATGTTTGCGTTGTTGATTTCTTTGCACAGAGTTCTACTCTCATTCGAGCTACACGCATTCAAGAGTAGCTATTAATGGGACAGTGTTGAGATAGGTAGAGTTTTAGAGTAAATGTACTCGCATTTATATAGATGAAAAGTAAGAAACCATTTTAAAGGGATGGGGAACTCATTAAACTTGGTCGGAGTCAAAGCCTACTATATTATCCGAGCCTGAAACTAGTATTGGTGACGTCGCATGAATAGTCGGATTTCCCCTCACTCTGCGCGGATATATTCCTTGCGTGATGGATTATATTTCAATAAAAAATAATTACTGATTCAGTAAAACATTGTGTCTATAGTCAATTTTTTTCTAGGTAAGAGAAATTATATTTTAGTTAGCTTGGTTGCTTCGTATTCACATTAGTAGGTGGTGTTTCTTTGACAACTATAGAAACACACATAAGTAGCCTGTCACGTGGTTTGTTTCGTATTAATTCGTGTTTACTCTGGAGTCTTCTTAGTACGCACATAAAGCACTGGTCTCGAGCCGGTTTAATTCTTTTCTCGGCTCTCTTGATTGCGTTAGCATTGCGATTAGTAGTCTTGCGACATGTAACCTTCGGACGGGAATCGACACGAGCTACATGTTTTATCGGTGGTGGGAGGGATACACCCCCCACCCCAAAGATTTTTTTCCTGTGGATTGTTTTATGGGTGAGCCGATCCCGGCGGTACTGCAATACCGGGCCGACTCGTGGCAGAAGTGGAGCAAGCTCCTAGCATTCCGCCATGTTCCAAAGATCAGTTTAATATACTGATTGCTCAATGAGCAAAGTACCAGATATTAATCTGATAAGAACAGATTTTAAACGTATACTAAGCCTTAAGCACAATCTTGTTTGGTGTAATATGGCGCTCATTATGGCGTGGTTCTTTCGATTTACTTTATTTATGTTTTTAGACAGCAAATTTAAACTGTTTATTTATTTTGGTGTTCATTGCAACAATGTATCCATGTGAGACTGCATTTGAGTTTTAAATTTAGCTACTTTTTCTGTGTTTTTTTATGACTTAAGGTGTAAATTAAGTTTATTTATAGTCTTGTATATTAAATTTTACATTTAAACTATTTATTTGGGTGTTAATTGCAACAATACCTCTGCGTAAGGGAGCCATTGTTAGTGTGCTTGCATTTGTGCCTTAAATTTAGGTATGTTTTCAGAAATTGTATGATTTTGTGTGTAAATTAGCTTTAATTAGTTTTGTTTCTTAGATCATAGAAATATTTTAAAACTTTTTTTTTGCTCATTTCAACACTGAGTCCAAGTAATAGAGCCAAGCTTGAAACAAGAACTGCAAAAATATCAATATAATTTTTTGTTTTTGTTTTCGTCACAAGGCCTCCACGTAATCAAGTACATTTTTATGCAAGGACTGGAAAAAATTTAAACAATTTATTTTGGTTCTTTACTACAGGTAGTCGTCAGTGATCGTTAGTGTGTGAGGTCTTTGACATATAAAATATTTCCCCCGCCCCATATGTGTCTGAAATGGTAGTTTTACAGGTTTAAAAGATTCGCTGGGAATACAGTTAACCTGCCAGACTTCAATTCAAGTGAAGTCGCGGGAAAACTTTAGTTAACATATTCCGGTTTTTTTAGTACCATATTTTCTGTAGCTCTCTGTGTTTTCCCGGGTTTTTCTAGGCACAAAGAATCCCCTGTGTTTTCCCTGTACACGGCACACAACTAGAAGCACAACTAAAAGGCTACATACTGCAAAATCAAGAGAATTGGGAAAAAACAGGGTTTTTTTTTTGTGTTTGGTAAAAAAAAACAGGGAATTTCACCAAATAACTTAACAACTACTGGAACTAACTAACAACTGCAGAAATGTCCCCATTAGATCAAATCATAGTTACCAACAATGGTGGCTCGTGTATAGGCACTACGGAACTGCAGCACTCCTTATTTCCACTTGATATTATCGATAACATTTAATATAGTGAGTAATTTTTTCTTTAATTCTTTATTTTTGTAGTACAATATATATTCCTTAAACTTAATGTCAGTACTTCAGTAGCCATCCCACCATTTATGAAGAATATACCAAAATCTTTGTATGGAAACTGTGTGCTTCAAAGTTCCAGTGACGTGGTGTTTTGACTGTTGTGCGCATGCGCATATAGCAGGGGGTGGGGAGGAAGGGGGATTGCCAGGTAGAGAGAGCACTGTTGCTTTCGCAGTGCCGGCTCTGGCGTGATGGTGGAAGTTTTTTTTTACTCAGCGTGTGTTGTGCTTAAAAACTGTGTACCATATTATTGAATGTGATGAAGTGTAGACGAGTGTAGAACTAGATTATTATTCTGCTTACAGCTATTCTATTTTATTCATTTTTTTTTTTCAGTTCTTTTATTTAACAGAAAGACTAAATGCGCTTGCAGTACTTTCAATGGAGAAAAATTTCCTCAGTTGTCATTCAGAGATTAAGGAGAAAATTATTGAACTTTTTGCGCAAACTAAAACAAGAAGAATGGATCTCATTTTTAAATGAATAGATCAAGCTTGAACTGTAACAATTTAAGTTAAAGTAAGTAAAATATGTTCTTTTTTAAAAAAAAAGATTTTATCAAGTTCCTGAATATACTTTCTTTTTATACATGTTTTTTTTTCCTTTTACACAATTTTAAAACAAAGGCTAAAAAATTTCTGGAGCAGCACCCCAACTAATTTTAGCTATGAGCCGCCACTGGTCACCAATGGCACGACTTCACAAGTTAATTTTTTGAAAACTTATAACTAATTCCTCAATACTACTCTCTAAGGATTATTAAAAAAAAGTGGGAGTTTCTTCTCGAAACCCTGAAAATAAACCGGATTTTGGATTAAGTAAATAGTGACAACCCTGAGAAAGTATGTTATTAAATAAACATACGACACGTGTACAGTTTAAGTTGTAAGCTTTAAGCAATAGTGTTCACTGTGCACTTCAATACAGGAATCGGTCTGCTCTTTTTCGGACGTCACTGAAGAGAATCTTGTTCCAGACCGGTTTTTTTCTATGTTCCAGACTCTGCCAGTGTCGGAAAGCCTACACGATCTTCCTCTCGATGGCCAAACCAGTGGCGGTGGAACCTAATTAGTATAGGTGTGTAGGGGGAGGGGGCAAGCAAACAACTACTTTAGGGACTTACCTTCTACTCTGCCCCCATCCCTCTTCTCAATAAATGTTTTAAAATCACATGTCCCTTAAAACTATTTTGAATGCTCCTCCTTCTCAATATTGAAAATTATAATATTTTTATAAGGTATTTAGTCTCTTTCCCATTTTTTTTTTTCTATAAGTTGTTTGTAATGGCAGTCCTTTATAAAAATTAGGAAAATTTGATGTCTCCAGAAGTTATTTTCAGGAATCCTCACCTTGAATTTAAAAAATACATATATCTTCTAGAGCTTGTAGTATTTTCTTAGGTTGGGTAGCGATTCGAAGAATCCTACGAAGGCCTCTCGATGGGCACCAATTGTAGAAGTCTAGTAAAGCCCTTTATTTGGGCGGCAGTTGAAAAACTCTAAATGAGGCTTCTATATGCTGAAAGCCCCACTGTTAGGCTCCAATTATAAAACTTTACGAAAAGAAGACTTATAATCTTAACATCTTTATCCCTGGCTAGCTCAGCTTTTTTTATCGACGCAGTTATCATATAAGGAAATTCCCACCTATACAATAAATATACTATGATCACTTTTATGTTAATTTATTGTTATAAGGTATTCTTTTTATATGTATTACTATAATAATTAACAACTTCAGCTTGTACAAACGACCTGCCTCTATGCTAGTCACTGTACACTATATCATAATTAAATATGTGTCGACAAGCAACACATGTCTTGTCACCACCCTGGTTCCTGCACATCTTCTTCTCGTGTAACAGTTAGAGTTCGTTTCTGCCTTGCGTCTTTTTCAAATTCTGATGACATCGACGATCGCACCAGAGTGGGCTGGACAATGCAACCACTTTGTACTAAGGGAAAGGTGTACTTCTCTTAGAACAAAAATTAACTGTAAGATCAGCTCTTTTCATTTTGATTTCATCCTCTAACACACCCAGTAAGCACATTTAAAATAAAATAAATGTGATGACTTCCAAACTGCCTGAAAGGCTTAAATATTCTAAAATGCAAATGAATAATCAAAAATAATATAAAATAAAGAGAGAATTCCTGAATTTAAACATATAATGCAAATAAAATATAAAAACTGCAGTCTCATCCTTCCTTATCGAAACACCATAGGGTTTACAAGTTTGGACATTACAAGCTATTAAAGTGACCTCCCACTGAAATTCGGATGTCGCTCGAAACTATTTAGTGTAATCCTCACACTAATTTTTCCATATAGTTAAATGCCTCTAGATGCTATTTGATATGGTCCATTCAAGAGATTTTTTTTAAATGTTGTCTTTAGAAACTATTTGGAATTATTTTCACCTGGATATTTTTGAATATTAAATTTTTTGGAAGCTATTTGGAGAAATGTTGTTGTGAAGTGTTTTGAATATACTTGAACTGGCCCTTTCCTGGCAGAGTTTTAAAAGTGGGTGCCTCTAGAAACTATTTAGAACTATTCTATGTCTGGTACATTTTTGAAAATTGAGTTACTTTAGAAGTTATTTTCAGTTTGGTAAAAGTCTTTCGGCTTTATGTTTGAGAATATCATAAGGTAATAAATACATGTAAAAAGAGGATAAAATGTTCCAGGAGGGACAATGACATCCTCTTTACACGCCTCTACCCGGTTTCGTTGTTAATAATTTGGGAGACCCCCTTTCCCCTATTTTCGGAAACCAGATTATTTTAAAAGTTATTTAGAATCCCTCTGAACATTTGTATATTTTGAAATTTTGATGCTCCCAGCAACTAATTAGAATAGTCCTCCATCAGGAAATTGTTGAAATTTGGATGCCTTTAAATTTTAATAGATATTTGACTTGATCTTTTACCGACAAATTTGTGAAATTTGAATGCTTTCAGAAACTATTTGGGATGGCCCTCAAGTGATTTTTTTTTCTAAATTGCATATATCTAGAAGCTTTGGAATGCTTCTCCTATAGATTTTTTTTAAATTTTGGATGGCCCTAGACACTATTTAAAGTGCAGATCTCCTGATTTTTTTCTGACAGTAGCCTCTAGAAGTTTTTTAAAGTGGTCTTTTCTGGCGAAGTTTTTTAAAATTGAATGCATTTAAAAGTAATTTGGATTTTGAATTAAGGCCATCTTTCAGCTTCATATTTTATATCAAAGGATTTGAAATATATCTAGGGGGATTATTTACAGGGGGGACAATGCCCATTGTCTCCCCATTTCCACCACTACTGAAGCAAACCAGACTAGATGTGCTTGATCTTTGGTATGCGTGCCCACCGATGCGGGTCGGTCTCAAATGACTTTATAAGGCAGGCTTTCAGTCACGTTGTTTGATTGATAATTTACAGTGTGTAACACTGCCGCACTGATAACGTTTTATAACAAGTGATTGTTAAGAAATAAAGACAAATTATAATGCAAACATCTTATAAACAACATGGAGCGTTCTGCTTTGACATAGAACACAAGAGTGTTCTTCTGCTTATTACTAAGGTATATTAAGCCTACTAAGCACTTGGACACATTTTCCGGGAACTTTGTTTGCAAACATATGCAAATAATGTTGCTCCTTTTCCCGAAATATTTTTTGGATATAAAACAAACAAGCAACCTGGGTTAGTCTGACTATGCTGTTCGCACAAAGCACATCATTTTCTTTATTTTTCTGTTTTATTTTAGTTTGTTGTGTCTTGGACAGCTGACCACTCTCTTAAAACTGAAAGAAATGTTTCATAACAACGCTTTGTCATGGGATGTTACATTTAAAGACAACAAGAACTTCAAAAACGAAATGTTTTAAATGAAATTGATAAAAAGTTCTCGGTTAGTGGTAGTGAAGTAAAAAAAAAAATGTTAAAGACCCTCTGTGTGCAGTTTTGTAAAGAGCATAGGCATCATTTGAAATAGAAAAAAAAAGATGACCGGGTAATATGTTTGACCAATGAAGTCTGGACGCGAACCAATGTTGGCTTTTCATGTTTGCAAACTGTTTTCCTATGTTTGTGGGCAGTAGAAAACATTTTAGAAAAATCAAGAAATATAACACTCTATAATAATAATAATAATTATTATTATTACTATGAACTCAATTTAAAAATATATATATTTGATAACTTTCATTTATAATTAGTCGCTGGTAAATCATTGATAATTGGTGAAAGCGCTCATGTATGTCATTAATATAACTGTTCCACGACTCTGTGGAGATAAATTCAAATATGAGGGTAAAAAGTTAAATCTTTAGTGACATGTTGATTAATATGACAAAGAGTTTTCTTCGATCCCATGGAAACATTAACTTTGTTTCTCGAGAAATTGCTGCAGACATCTTTGAATGCAGTTCAAGCTGATAGTTCAACTTTATTTATAGAGTCAAAAGTTTTGCCTGTGGCACGTATTCTTATCTGTGGGTAACAAAAATTGCTTCTTTTATATTTGCTCCACTCAAGTAGTTAATTTATTCTACCAATATAAAAATAAGAATCATCCTCATTCATAGTTTTGACCAAAAAAAATTACTAAACCAAGTTTTACATGAAGTGTGAAGTATGGGTAAGATTACTTTTGAATCATCCACTAGAGAAATTGAAAGAGAAATTGTAGGCAAGACCAACCCACGGCCTGCCACATTCTTTGGGGCCCTCAAGATTATTTTTATGTTGCTGACTACATTAGTGGAGAATTATTCATGAGCTGCACTAGGCACAATGACTAGTTCGATGGTGAAAGGAAATAGTGGATGTATTATATGCTTGGATTTAAAGAAATTTTAGCTATCTTAGCTAAACAGAAGTAACAGTCTATCAAAAATATATTTTTGCTTTCACAAACTCATTGGACTGACTACTTAATATAACTTTTCTACCATAGTCTCAAATGTATTGCATGCTTGGCATAGGCAATGTGAATAGCCCAAAGTTTATTATCATCCCCTATTTTGCAAGTAAAGTTAATACGTTATCTTAATTAATTAATTAATTAGTGATGATTAATTAATTTTATTAATTAATCATCACTATTTGGTCTTAAAAGGGATGAAGATACTGGGGAGTGGAGGAGGTTGCATAATGATGAGTTACACACTCTGTATTAATCACAAGACATTGTTAGGATAGTTAAATCTTGCAAATCATGGTGGGCAGGACATACAATGTGAATTGATAGTCTAGAACCTCTAAGTACAGTAGTCATTGTTATATAGGCTCTTTTATAAACTATCACTCATGGGGGATGGCAAGACTGCTCACACTTCACTAGAGGCAATGGCATTCCTCACATTATTACAGTAAAATACTATAAATGGACCAGTACTTCAATTTTTATCCGCTGTTTGGAGATTGTTATGTCTATAACAGTGTCCCTTTCTGTTGAGAAAGTTTGTTATTAGGGGGTTGTTTCATCATAAGAGCCCATGCTATTTTGCCGAGGAAATTTAAGCTGTCTATTATATGGAAGTATCTACTATTTAGAGGTGTCCGTTAAGGGAGATTTCACTGTATTCATTTTATCCACAAATATCAAATCAGGATTCAAATCTTAATAAGTAGGCTACCTATAATGTAATAACTAATAATGATCACATTTTTTTTATTGTGTGAATTTACATTCAGTTAAATGATGGCTTTAGGTATGGTTGTTATGGTTGTCCTAAAATAATTATGGGTTAAACCACTATTAAGCTTTATAGATGTAAAAAAAAATTAGATTTAAGATTCAGAAAAGTATAATTTTTTTTCAAATATCCTTAGGAATTGAAGATTCAAAGGATCCACCCCTAAATTATAATTTTAACAGAGTAAATAAATCTACTACACTAACCAAACATTTTGAATCGAGATCGGTAGTGTACAGGACACAATGGAAGGCCAGTGTTAAACAGTTTTTATAGCAAAACCTTTTTTTGGCCTAAATAAATAAAATATTACTTCAGTATGAACATAAAAGTATTTAATTTTCTTCACGTGGTGATATTAAGAGTTGTTGAATATCTGTCATGAGCATAGCAACAATAGATGATAAACGTTTCAAATTAATAGTAAAAAGTTACATGAAACTCCAAGACTCCCTTAACAGATATTCAAGAACTGTTGAGGTCCCCATGTGAATAAAATTAAAATTCATGTTGTTACTGAAACACGATTTGATCAAAAAAAGTGTTGACATAAAAACTGCAAAAACACACATTTTCTCTCGCGTTACAACATCATCCCCACCTTAAGACAACATATTTAAGGCCCTTGGCCCTGTGGGGCGCAAGTCTAAAACCTATTTTGTTGGATGGCGTGGCTTCACAACTTACCAAAGTATCCTTCCGTGTCAACAAGAAGAGATGAATCATGACAACCATAGATGGCGCTAACTACAGGACAGGTCTTGTGGACAAATCATACGTTTGTAAATATCAGTTTCCTCGAGAACGAGAGAAATTTTGATATTAATATTTTCAATGCTCCTTCTAAGATAATGTATCAATGTTATTAATTGTTACATTTTCTTATTTTTTGTTATGAAGCCGGCAGTTTTCTATTGAAAAATGTCACTTTTATCGATATTTGATCACTGTTAAAATTATAGAGGAGGTGTGTATACAAAAGATATAATGTAATCAACATGCTTCTATTCTTGAACAACCTGTTTCCGAAAAAAAAATTTACAAAACAATAGAAATTCTTTAAGATAACTGTTTGTTCCCATGGCTATGCATTTCCACACCAAATGAAAAGGGTCAATCGCCTCAAAGCACATATGAATTTAAGTAAATAGGTGAAATCATCAAATGTAAAATAAAAATATAGAAACATATTATATACACCTTTTTATTTGAACAATAAAACTATATGCAAAAATAAATATTAAATAATTAATAATAGCAGCACAAGCTCATTGTTTCCGAGCTGTTCCGATGCCTGTTCATTAGAAGCCTGGACATACATCTTGAAGTTGTTAAGAGTATCGCTTCTGGTAAACAAGGAACCTTCATGTTCTGGAGTTGTTACACCTAATTCCAAGGAATGTGTAGCATACCCACACTGGTCTGGCTAATTTATTTTGGAATGTTACCAATTTTCATTCCAACCATTCTTTCATGTACACACATTTCTTAGCATTTACTGAGCCAACATCGTTGCACATACGCAACACCTGAAAACAAGACACATGTGAGTTAATGTTGAAGCAACAGAGAGCAAGTAATTAAGTATTCAACTAGGGAACTTAATCATATATACATAAAGTATAATTCAAACAAATTATAACCCACTATTTGCTACCTTTAACAGTGGATGCATGGTCTAATGAAGTAGTGTGCAACCTTATTGTGTGGTTGGGTGTGTGTGTGTGAAAGACCCCACTGAAGTATTATTTTAATTTTAAGAAGGTGACCTGGTGGTCTAGGGGTAAGGTGTCGGACTTCTATGCTGGCGTCCGGGGTTCAATCCTCGGTCCCGGCAAAGATTTATNGTCCGGGGTTCAATCCTCGGTCCCGGCACAGATTTATCTGATTACCAAACCCTTCCTTCACCTCTGACAAGACATCTTGTGAATGTGGGGAATGCCAGGCCTCCACCGTGGTTCGGATTCCACGTTAAACTGTAGGTCCTTCATTTCATCTCACAGTCACCCTACCATTACACATTAGCGTAAGTGCGTATAACCCGAACGGGTAGTAAGACGCGGTAATAATAATAATAATAATTTTAAGACTCCATGTCCACCTTGTAATAAAATAAATAAACTTAATCCTCTTACCCATGTGAAGCCTCCTCTTACACCTATGGAGAATTTTTGGCACCCTATAGATGTTTCTAAGCCTGTCAAATGTCTATAGCCAAAGTCAGTTTACTGCGCATAACATTTGTCCACAGAATTACAAGAGCTGCGTCTAACCTAATGGGGGTTTTACGTATACTTTTTGATATTAAAAAAATAATAGGGCACTGTCTTAATAACTGTGACCCCAGGGTTCTGTAACACTGCGCTAACTTATCACTCTTGTTTTATATTAGATTGTTGGTAACAGGGAGATCAGGATAAGGATTCCGATAAGATGTATAGAAGGGGATTCTTTCTAAATGTTTTACCACTTGTTTCCATGCAAATATGGGTACATTTCCTCTAAAATTGTTCCTTCCTAATTCATATTCCATTAGCATGATTGATATTTGTATACAACCCAAACGGAGATAAAGAGGGAGTGAAAAAAAAATTGCTTATGACTATAAAATTTCATTATTTTGTCAAGTGTTGGTTAAACTCAGAGTTTGGCAAGCATTTTTGATTTTGGCCCAGGGGCTATAGTTTGCCGACGCCTGGTTAAACTTTATAAAAGAAAAGGGTATTATTTAAAGTATAATTTAGTTTTATTTACACTGTCCTAAATTAAACAAAATATTGACTTAGGAAAATTCATTTTCAAATGCTACACATAAATGATAGTTAAATTCTGAATTAAGTTCCCTAATGGACTCATAGTTCATGGTGTCTACTCAACTTGAGCAATGAAATCCCCAACTTTTTCCCTGATAATTTCCTAAAATTCCTCACTAAAATCTATGTAACATCCTTATAACTCCACCCTC
>CABFOV010001671.1:25614-41061 GCA_902141375.1 Timema poppense | reverse complement strand
AAAAAAATGCTTGTTAAATTTTTAAAAATAAACATCTTTTGAAATGAAAACAATACTCGTGTAAAAAAAATACAATAGCATTAATATTAATACAATGAAAAGAACAAAATGCCAACTGCACATTTCACTTTAACACATCCAGACAAGTAGAGATATGAGTAAGCAATGAGTCATCTATTAGCCAACACAAAATCAATACAGCATATAAATAGCATTATGCATCAAGCTCAAATTTGCCAAGCCTATTATGAGTCTAAGCTCAAGCTTAGTCTCAAGCTCAAAATTCAAGAACCCAGAAACTCCTTTTTTTTAACATCCATCACCGTTTCCAGCCTGTGGCCTGGGTCAGTTTTTTATTCAAGCCATATATTTTCCACTACCGGCTTGTTAGGCCTGTCATAGCTTCATATGCCTTATAGCCTAACTTAAGACTAGAACAGGCACAACATCAAGTTCTCGGCCGTTAATTTATCAATTAGAGAGGGTAGACCCATATTTCACCAATGATACATTTTTCAATCATGCCGAGAATCAAACTCGGGACCCTTAGCTAAGTAGGCAGACATGCTACCGACTGAACTAAGGTGTCAGATTCTCAGAGACTCCTATAGGAAGTGATAGAAGGGATAAGCAATGTGTGTTTATGGGACAAGGGAGGCCAGTGAAGAAAGGTGTTGGAGCCGCTCCAAGTGCACACCTTCAGAACTGAGTCATAATCTGCAAAAGGCTACAATAAAAAGTGATTGAGTTTAAGAATATGTCTTTGTCACAATATGTATCCATCACATGACAAGTATAAGACATGAACATTCCTAATATTTTCTAACATAACAGTAAGGGTGAATTGAGGGCCAAAGGAGTGATTAAAGAGTAAGTTATTTAGTAATGAATAAAATGATATAGTATTAGGAAAAAAGTAGAACAAAAGTAAAAGAAAAGACACTAACACAAATTTACACACTACTTCCTGAGGAAGGTGCTTTAATAGCATCGAAATATTGAAGTGTGTGTAAATTTGTGTTAGTGTCTTATCTTTTATTTGTGTTCCACTTTTTTCCTAATACTTTATCATTTTATTCATTACTAAATGTTTTTGCTCAATGCACTTTTTTCATACATATTATTTTAAAGAGTAAGTTATAAGTCATTCACGAGCTAAGTTTACCTGGATGACAGCTCGAAATGTTACAAGAAGTAATCCCTAATATATCACTACGCCAACAGCTGACTTCTATCACTTTGGATGACTGTAATGAAAACAGATGGTAATATATTAATGTGACAGTAATTTAGGCCAATATTATTTATATATTTATTTGAGGTTGGACACAAAGTTTATTTATAGTTTTATTCTACTTAAAAAAATATTCACACCATTTTCACAAAAACTTCTAACGAACATAGCTTCAAAATGGCGATGGACGAATCTAAACCATATGATTGAACATAACGGTAAACAAGTTTTTTACAATGATGCAGATACGCAGTTGATGAAAATATTTTATTCAGTTAAATATTTCAAAATACAATAAAATAATCATAAAATCATTTATTGTATGTAAAAAAAAATGACATGAATTTTCTCTTTTCCAAGTAAATACGATACGTGTATTAAAAGGTGTTGATGTGTGCACTATATTAAACATAATCAATAACGTTCCAAAACGAAGAATAAGTACTTTTAATTATGTTTATAATATTGTTTCGAGTTGGATAAAAAGAAATTATCTAAAAAAATTAAATAGTATGAGAAAACTTAAGTTTACGTTATTTTTAATGTAATATATAACAGGTAATTAAAGATCTTTACATTTATAACAAAACTGTGATCTTTTACAAGTGTTGGAAACCCAAAACCTAAACATATGATTTTCGAACTGTCATCCAGGTAAAAACCTATCGTGAGCGGAATATACTTCCATATTTTTATCAGTTTAAAACTCACTTTACTTATTCCAAGTTCACTAATAAACTTCCACACATCTTTGGATGAAGCATAGGATATGTTTCGAGCTGCTATTGGTCCTCCTTTACAGTCTTTTATGTTCTCACTTTTCTGCTGCAAATATCGGTAACACTGCTGATTGAGCACGTCAACAAACTCTGCCTCAAAGTCCTGATCACAGTACCATGCTCCACCAGTAACTGAGCGGTCTGGTTCAAGATTAAATAACATATACACCTTCTTCTTGCTAGCCTACATTTGTAAACATAACAAAATAAATAACCGAGATTAAGCTGATTGCAGTGAAAAACTAACCCACACCACACATATAATTTATACCAAATACTAATATCCGTATTTTTTTTTAAATATATTCTTGTTTACTATGCCATCAACTAATTTTTAACTTTTGATAAAAAAGAATATGGTTAGGGGGCCTAGATTATTTAATAATGTTAAAATAAATTATAATTTAACTGAGAAGTTATTTTACATTTTTAACACAAATAACTTCTACTGTATTAATTTAAAAAACAATGGGATACTATTGGCAACTCCTCCCTGATGTGAGCCCGCAAGCGAGCTATATTGACCGAGCAGAAGCGATAGTGTCAACATTTGTGGATAGTTTGTGTCACATGCCCAGCACGAGCCCTACGGCTGTTAATCTCAGGTTTCTAGACCAGAGCTGCTATTTATTTATTCAAGTAGCTCCCCATTTGTCCTCGCAAGGCTTAGTTTGACCCCGTTCCAGACCCAATGCTTCACAGAAAAATTTTTAGAAGTGCCGGGGATCAAACCCTAAATCTCTGTATCTGTAGCCAGGAGCTCTGACCACTACACCACAGAGACAGTCTTCTATTAACAAACAGGACTTAAAAATCAATTGATTAAGTAGTCTATTTAAGGATTTTACCTGGAGGATGTTTTACATACACCTTTAAAGTGGAATATAATTTCACAGTTTTTTACAGTCTGAAGTGCATACAAAATTATTTTAACGTGTCATTTATATAACCAGAAGATTTGGATCAGTGGAGTAAATTCGAGCCATGGGCGTTTAGGAGAATTTAACTTTGGGGGGGTTTCAAAATCAAAGTTTATGATATGATGTTAAGACTTAGGCTACTATTAAACCCTAAAAAATTAAAACTCTTATTTTATATTTTAGTGGTGGAATTTTATTTGTGTAAGACGGGAAGAGGGAGAGTGGGGCGCAAGTAACAAAAAAGTTTTTAGGGTCTTTCTACCATCCTCTCTCCCAGTTAACGTTAGAACATTGGATGCTCCTCGGAGCTATATGTAGTGTCCTTGTTTGGAGATTTTTTTTTAAATTATACTCTTTTAAAAGCCCTTTAGAATAGTGATCTCTCTTAATTTTTTTAGAAATTTGGTACAATTAGAGGCTATTTAGTGTAGTGTCCTCCGGAAATTTTTTTGAAGGTTGAATGTATCTAAAAGCTATTTCGAGAAGCGCTCACCATTTTTTTTTTTGTATGAATTAGATTCTCTTCTAATCTTTTAAGTTGTCCCCAAACCCACACAAGTTTTTTAAAAATTTAGATGCCCTAGAAGCTTGCCTATTTGAAGTAGTCTTCCACAAGCAAATTTTAAAAATTGGATGCCCTTTGAAGCTATTTAGAATGGTCCTCACATGGATTTTTTTTTTTAACTAAATGCTTTAAGAACCCATGCTCACACTAAATTAACTCTAAATAGGCCTACATGGAGATGATCATCCAAAATAAAAAGTGAAATATAGACCATCTAGTTGGTATTATAAAATAAAGCAAACATACTTACAGCAACTGACTTTACAGCTTTAATAAGTTTCTTGTTCTCAAGAATTTTTAAAATCTTGTTGAGTTGTGTAGGTACAAGGTTTGATTTGTATCTTATGTCTCTGATCCAGATTCCTTTACTCCCAGCTTCTTCAATGATGCTGTAAACTATTTTCTCCTCATTGTCAGCTCCTTTAATTTTATCGGTAAGTAAAGCTGGATCTTTCAGCTTATACAAAAGCGTGCCTCCTTGGTTAAATAAGTCGAAATAGCCCTGAAACCAAATTAAACATGCGCATTAGCTCATATACTGTATATATTTATTTTTTCATTGAGTCTTACAACTCGTTTGGGCTCTACACTTAAGTACTTATTACGCTAATAGTTTTTAGGGAATTAGGAAGGTTATATTTAGAGGAAGTGTACTCGCATATATGTGAAGGAGGAGTTAAAAACCATTTTGGAAATGCCACCCTCGGTACACCTGATCGAGATTCGAACCTCAATCTCCCCGTCATCGGCAGTCTAGTCTACTGCAAGAATAGTATCGAAGCAGGTCAAAAATTAACTAAACAAGATTAATTAAGATGGGTTTAAAACAAATAATGGAATATTTATGTACTTAAATATTCACGAATAAATTAAATTTCTAACACTAAGAAGTTTCATTATATTGCAAGCCCTGAAGAACTGAAAATGAACAAAGACTGTTAAGGTCTTCCAATAATAGATTGAAAATAAAATTTAAAATATCTTAAGCCTTTATTGCCAATACCAGACTTAAAACTGTATTTTGTCAAACCTAATAGTATTTGTATAGTAGTTGATATTTTTTCAAATTATTCAACACAGTTTGGTAAATTTAAGTCGGCCAAAATAAAATGTGTAGTAAAAAGAGTCACCTGCACTAAAAGTTTGTTTATGACAACAGCACGTTGATCAGGGCGAAGATCAGGAATTTCCTTTTGAATATCCTTGTCTGATATCCCTTTGGCTGAAGCCTTGGCAAGAGCGATAATTCTGAGGAAAATGAAACATATGGTCAACTTTTTGAATTTAATCTAAACAGAGTAGCAGATATTTAACTTAGTGATTTTGTACAAACTGATTAGGCTAGTTATCTTAGACTCATCACTTTAGTTTTGTTTTCTGAGAAGCAAACACTCTTGCCCCTTTTTTTCCATTTATCAAATTAAAATGGTTTTAATCAAGGAAGTACCTTACTAAAGACTACTAATGTAGGTCTGAATATTATTAATTAAGATCGATATCATAAATTGGCAGTTTTATTTTTTTTAGAGGTTATGTAGGGGAGATTTAGGTGAAAAGTTTTTTTTGTTGAGATATGTATTTATTGTCTAAGGGGATTAAAAGAGAGTCAATGAGGGATGATTATTATCACATTTTTTTTAGGTTCTTTTATCAGTTTACTCTCTAGTTTAAAGCTTACAAAGAGTGACAACCTACATGTCTAATAAAGGGGAGTACTGGGAAATGAGACCTAACTCCTTCTAAAACAAGTCTAAGTTAAATACGAAGAAATAACACAAAAGTATTTTGCCCATGTAAGTGTTGGTTGGCTAACCAGTTTACAGGGAGAATTAAAAGGGTGGTTAAGAGTCTCAAATTGTAAATCTTTTCACTCCCTATTGTAACATGTCCTCTATATAAAGGACATCTACAAGCATGACAATAAAGCTACGAATGAATTGAAAGAATAAAATTAAAACAAAAACTTATCATTTCCTTTAGAAGGTAGAAGAAAATTAAAACTAATCTATATCTTTATTAAGTAGGAGAAAATGGCTTACGATGGACAGGATGCAGTCTGATACTATCACCATGCTTTCACAAGCCTTTCCGCCAGCATGGTGGCTTGACGGATGTCTTGGCTGTTGTACGCACGAGATGGAAAAGAACTTCAGTATCGCCAGTCGACGCCTCAACCCTAAGGCACTGATTCCCTAGTGGCTCTTCTGGGAAACACTTTCTCCTCTAACCCCCCCTAACCCCCATATCGTCTGTCGATCCCTCCATTTGGTTCATTCCCGAGTTAAACCAAGCGTATAAAACATGGGAACCTGTGTGCCACAAAACTGCACTTCTTTGTAAAATTATGTCAAAGGAAGAACTTCTGAACTAATCTTCAGCACCCCCTATACTTGTGGTCACAAAGAATCAGGAGTCAGACTCATCACTGCGTAGCAGAAGAAGCCTCCTATTAAGTATCACCTTATATCTTCGACTTTGAATACTATGTCCTTCCGACACAGTTTGTTCTATTGTAAGAATGTTTTTTATGTGTCCTTCAGACACTAGATGAAGTTATGCTCTGCTTATGTTTGAATTTTAGTCTGAATAACTAATTAGGTTGTATGTCCTTCAGACATGTTTTATTTAGCCAAAGAAACTAATCGGTTAGTATCTATCGTCAGATAGATTGGCTATATTTTTCTTATGTCCATTTGACATAGATTAAATACTGGGGCTTAGAGCTCTATATATAAGGAGGACCAGGTGGTTAAGTTTTTCTAATCCATGTATTCATTTAACTATTCTGAGTGCTTAAGGCACAGTAATTTTTTGTAACGCCCTAAACGGTATGTTCACATGTTCCATATTTGTATGGCTACAAGCAATTTGTCTACGCCTCTTGTCTAGGACCTAGTTAGGTCAGTGTCACACTACATTCTTTTTGGCACCTTTTCTGTGCTACTATTTGGGGTGCGCAAAGTGTGGAACACGGCTAGTTTCATATGGTGGCTCGCATAGATAGTATTTCCTTTCGCCCCTTGTTGGCGCCTCGTTTGGCTATGTATTTAATGTTAGAAATCACTAGCTTTGTTGTATACCCCAGGGTATGGGTAGTTGTTTATATGTACTATTGAATGCCCCAGCAGCACCCAGCGGGAAAAGACTGGCCATAGTACTGCATGGTGTTGACACCTGACTGTTAGCCGTCTGTATGTATATAACAGATCATCCATTAACTGTTCATTATTTAGAGTATCTATGGGACTCTTCTTTAATTTAACTCAAGCTTGATATCTTGACCCATATTTTACCTAGTAGCTCTAAAACTATAGGATTTACAGTAGTGTTATTTATCAGTTACTCTTTCCCTTGTGCAGTGATAATAATTATAGGAATGCGCACATCATGAAGAATTAAATATCCAAGCTATTATATTTGTTTATAATTACAATTATAGCTGCATTTAAATATCAAATATCAGAGTGTGTGATGGATGTGATCTTTATCTATCATTCACATATAGTTAACGATTTCTGCACGTCTATCACAGAGTCTGCCTTAAAATATGAGTGAAGAATGACCTTGGGCACAGGACAACTCCTGAATATCTCAGTGGTTAGAGCATTGGCGTACTAAGCCATAAGTCCCGGGTTCTATTTCCATGTCCAGGTGTAATTTTTTAATTTAAAGAATATTATATTTAGATGTGGGTATAACTATAATTAACAAATCTAATAGCTTGGCTATTTAATATATCACAATAGCTATTTGTTTGAATAATTTGATAATACGGGGTGAAATTAATACTACCCAAGGCAACATTTGTTTAAATATGAAAGGAGCATTTACATCAACATTCACATTAGGAGTGGAGTGTTATTGAGGTAAAGTACCTATATATAAATATATTATATTATAACCCTGTGAACTAACTTACAGAAGGGCCTACTTTTTAGTGTCTACAAATCAAGGACTTCAAGGAAGTACTATTATATATGATTAAAAATGTTCAAATTAGAATTTTAATATATTGCCATAGCAATATGTTAATTGCTTTCAAGACTAGAATGCCCAAAAATGTGTAAACTTCCAGATTAATATGCGCATCATTTGACAGTAGGCCTACATATTATGAATGTGTGAACACTTGTATTCCCATCAACACTATTATATTTCTTTAATCAAAGAAATGTAATGTAGTCAAATATATTTGATCAAAGAAATATTTTACTAATATTCGACCCCATATTTACATTAGAACATACTCTGAGTCAAGGTTTGAACAAAGGAAGTGGTGCCTAAAATATTGCCCTGGAAAGTGTGTATTTTCTGTTTTAATTAATAGAGAAACTTTAGTTATAAAATATTCATAAGTTTCATGGTCCACTCATAAATGTTGCTGCTGTTGCTGTTGTTGTTATTATTATTATTATTAGCACCACATCTTACTACCCGTTTGGGCTATACACACTTACGCTAATGTGTAATGGTAGGGTGATTTGTGAGATGAAATGAAGGACCTACAGTTTAACGTGGAATCCGAACCACGGTGGAGGCCTGGCATTCTCCATATTCACAAGAATTTTTGATAAAATTATGGATTATTAATTAGAAGTTCTTTTAGCATGGAGCTGTTAATTCCTTTTGCATTTTGTTAAATAACCCATTGTCGAGCTCAAAGTCGTATCACAGGTTTTATTTTCATTTAATCAGCAACGAGATTATCACAATCACACTCACAATTGCTGCACATGAAATTAAACCAACGGGGTCCATTTTTAAAATAAAATATACTGTAGAAACTTTGAAAGAAATGTGATGAAACGTAACAACCAAATGTTTTATCAAAGAAAAATATCTATTTTTCTTTGCTCAAATAAAAATGATAGTGTAATTCCCCCCTTATGAAAAGGAGAAAATACTCTACAGCCTATCATGGTTTACAAAAACACATTTGCCATATATTATTATTTAAAGTAATTTTAACATAAGAATTTAAAGTATAACACACTCATTCTTGATGTATATAAAAGTTTCAACTTTCTGGGGAAAAAATAAAGGGTAGGTATTCAACTTTTATCATTAATAAGTATATTTTTGTAATAATAAGGATTTTAAATTATTTTCTCTTCAATATGGTGACAGTATTAAAAGCTCTGAAATGCAGCCCTCACAGTATTTTCAATTTTCATTGTGGCTCTTATGATTAAATTAGTTTGATACACCTGCTCTATATAAAAAGTACCAGTCCCCACAATTTTTTACTAGTGGGGACTTGTGAAGAAGTAGTATTAGGCCTACTTAACCCGGACAGGGTATCATAGTATTATACATGGTGTCTCACCTGAAGGTAGCCCCGAAAAGTGTCAGTTTACATTGACCAGACATGCCAAAATGAAAAGAAACATTGATATGTCCTACCTGTGTGCTTGAGAATTGGAGGACAATCACAACATGTAATGAAATTGACCTCCTCGGGCATACAAACACAATGGAACACGGCGTTCCATATTCCTGAAGGTGGCAGTCGGAAACTGAGGCTACACCACCTAGATCTTGCACCGGATGTTCTACAGTAAATCCTTCCTCTGGCAATTCTTTATGGACCAATTAATCAAATAAGTTTTCACAAAATACTGATACATATTCAACGCTCGCTCGCCTCGATCCGACTACTCACTTCAGATGGCTGTCTCCAGGTGCGAAAAATTGGTGCGACACTATTGCTATTGTTGTCTCCTTCCAAAGTTTAATCCCACCGGTGTTGCTGTAGGCCTATTTTCTTTATCTTGGACTATAGAGAGTATAGCGTCCAAGTGGCAATGCAATCCTCCAAATTTTACCATATGTAGACGGAGAATATCGGGGCTTCCTCCGAGTGGGACACCGTGTATTATAATAATGCATTATTTGTCAGTTTCATAATTAATCAAAGCAAGGTTCCTCGAACTTGATGAGATTTTACTGTAACCATTTAACCAATTGAATGAAGATTTTTTCCTGTTACAGAGCGAAAGGTTAAATTGTAAAAAATAATAATAATAAGACAATAGTCTTATCTAACCTGTGTTCAGCTTCAATCGTGTTTTCAGAAGGCTGTTCATCTACCTCTAGTTTGATTTTCACAGGTGAGTTACTTGATGTTGCCATATTATTTCAATATTTTAAAAGGCATTGACAAAATTAAATAACAATAAACGCTAATCTCGTAGCAGACAAACAATCAGATTAGTATAGTTATATTTTGTTTATACTATACCGTATTTACATGTTGACCAACATGATTCACCTACCTACCCCACGTATTGAACAAGAATTGAAATAGGTAGAGAACTTGTAATCTGTGTCAGCCAATTTCTAAATTTTCTTGAAAGGTCATTTTATAACTTCTCAAGCAGAAAGAAAAGATAAATAAATATGAAATTAAAATTAAAACAAAAGAAATGGGAATAATCTTTACTGTCCAGATTCATTTATTTGTCATACCTTTTCCTGTAGACGTATGTACCACCTTTACGATATACTCATTTTCTGGTGTACAGTATAAACTAAGGAAAAAGAGTAATGTACCCTGTGAAGGAAAATATCGATATTAACATCAGAATGATACATCGAAATCTCGACACTTTTGTTTGGAAACATTTGAAACCGATTTTAATTAGTCTGAAGATTTTTTCACTCATCTAGAATTGGCTGTAAGTATCTTATTGTTTTATTAATTTAAGTTTAAATTTGGTTCACTTAAGCTCTGTTTTATAGGTTTTGTTTTATTATAACATTCAACCATATACAATAGGCCGTTCCACTTCTAAATTGCAGAACACTATCGAAAGTAGACTGCCGTATAGGTACGGTGACCATAACTCTGACAGTGAGAATCTGGACAACTGGGCAACATTTATCAAAAGATGCGTAAGCATAACCATAACAAGACATAAGCATGAGTAAGAACAAACAAATTCCAAGATATTTTTATTAATTTAAAAAAACATAAATTACAATAATATGTCATAGCTATAAAGAAATATGGGTAAAAATGGTAGTCAAAACTATTGGACTCATCTCATTCTCAAAGACTAAGGCTGTATCCGAATAGTCAATTACACTTGACTTGATGTAGTCTTGAGGCAGTCTTGATGATTTCGCGGTTTTCATAGTGAAGACTGCATCAAACTATTCGAACAGCAACACACTTGGAACCACAGTGCTGCTTCCTACCGAATAATTTGTGTAAGTCAGTGCTCAACAGACGAAACGATAATACTAAATTGCCAGTCAAACACCGCACCAACGCCACATAGCTCGTAACGTTCGTATCCATGGTTACCAACGCCACGAGAAAACTGCATCAGTCTAGTCCGCAACTATTCGGACAGATCTACACTTGGTCACGTGATTGCCAATGCAGCTATCAACGCCACGAGCCAACGCGACGTCGCATAAGTAGACTATTCGGATACAGCCTAAGTGGCTCACAGTAACAAGTAATTTTAAAGTTTAAATAATAAGAGTTTTGAGAATATTTTATTTTGTAAAAATATAATAATATATTAAAAATTAAGTTTTTTTGTTCATTTTCCTAACTAGTCGTTTTCAGTATTCCTGGCAGATGAAGATGATGGTTTGGCTTCCCTTCAATCATATTTATTCGATGAGGCCAGAGCTTGTAATAGATTCTTGTTTTTCTTAATGTGTTCGTACATTTCTGTACACGACGTTTGTGAACAGTTCATTTGTACCACTAAAAGTGCTTTAACACAAGAAATAGACATTGGGGACTTTTCAGCACCCCAAAAGTTGTTTATCAATGAGAATGCTTGTTCAACTGAAGCATTGGTTCCTGGTAGGGAAAGAACAAACTCCTCAAACATCTTAAGAATATGAACAGTTATCTCATCATTTTTCAAGTCCGGAACATAGTCATCCACCTTTTCTCCGTTGAAATCTTCTGTTTTGCTCATTCTGTCAAAGTACTGTCTGAGAGGTATGAGTTCAGCACACCTAGTTTGTTGAACAAACTATGAAATGGGTGGCATACTTTCTTGAAACAGAATCCAACTTTCTTCTAATTCTTCTCATGTCAGCTGTTTCTTTAAATCTATCCAACATAGTTTACTCAAGCTTTCTACGTTTGACTTGCAGAGATATAAATAGGTTATACAGTGTTCATAAAAATAACACATAGTATCCTTCAGGTAATGTAAATCACAGCCTTGTACTACAGCGTTTTTTTTCTTTGGAGCTCTTTAACTTTCATTGGTAGAAATGAAGATTGTTTTCTGTCAACCAATTTTTTATGTAAAATCAAATATTCACGTGATGCCTCTGTTGCTGATACTTTATCTCCTACCATATTTTTTACAACTTCATTGAAAAGTGATGAAACATTGTGCAGGAACCATAGGCCTAATTCTCCGTTTGGGCCTTCAAAAAATGATTTTAACACCACAGGCGAGTTTGCTTGGGACATAAAATAGCTTTTGAGAGGCTCCATCATTTGTAGATCATGCTCCAAAGCAGGTAGAAGTCCAAGCCATCGTGTGTTTGAATAAGACAACAGTTTTTGGTACTCTATGTCAATATATTCGTAGAGATCCTTCAGTTCTGCCACTCGCGCAGTGTAAATGTGAAAAAACTTAAACATGTTCACAATTATTACCTCGGCATCAACAGGAAGTGTATCGGCAGCCCTGTTAATTCAGTTATTGACAACATGCGCCATTCAACCTACACCAACTAAGGATTTTTCAGTGCTTGCTGATTACTTACGAAAGAGGTTATTTAAGCCTTTTCTTCTTGCACCCTCGAATATGTAGTGGTGTTGTCTGCAGACATACTAACTAATTTTTTAAACAGTTCATTGCGACTTAAAACTGAAAATACATATTCATTCAGTTGATCACTTATTTCACCTGGTAATGTGTCAAGCTCTAAAACTTTGAAATTTATACCAGTAGGCATATGAAAATATCTCACAAAAATTGGTACTAATTTTTCAGCACCATGGTTTGAACTGTCAACCATTACTGTAAAACAAGACGTTTCACTCAATTCTTGCAACAACTGTCTTTGACATTTTGAAGCTAAGACATTTTTTTACCATGGCTTCGCTTTTTGTTCTTGCAGCAGAGTATTTTGGCTCAATTAATGTGGAAATAAGTTTAGATGTGCAATCTAATGGACAAAAACTATGATTGTGTTTTAGTGTGTGAAACGCAAGAGCTGCCTCTTTTTCTACAATCTTATTTTTGGCTAGATTTAAAATATTATAAATATAACGATTTCAATACTTTTACTTTACTGTATAAATTTTTTTCATCATTCGGACAATTCGTCACATTTTGGTCCTTATTCGGGGCGCTGGGACACAACCCTTAAAATTAGGACTGTTCCGATTTTTTGGGGGGTGTATGGTTACCGTACGTTTAGGAAGATTGGAGTTTGAATTCCGACTCATTAACGAAATATATTCATATGAGTATAACCAGAACATGTTGTAAAACACTGTGCACCAGTATTTGCCTAGAACTATGTAAAAATCACTTGATAAAACAAACTTAAGAATTTTTTTATTGGGTGTAGGCCCCTATGCATGGACTTTTCGAACCCCCAGACTATATTAACACATGATTTACAAACTAGCCTATCAGGGTCTAGGCCCACTAAAAGAAATAAAACTTTCAGTCCCCCATCCAACAATTTGATAATAATAAATCTTTGACCATTCCGGGAACGGAACCTGGGACCCAAAGCTTATTTAAAACACATGCTACCGACTGGTAAGGTTTTACTCATGCCCGTAGATTCGGTCAGGATTCTAACCCCAACCTGATTACTACCGGTGACAAAGTGTAGGTAGGTAATGAGAGTATAATGTCTTAGGGCCGTATGTAAGAATTTGACTAAGTGGATGATTTGTGGACACTAGTGTGGGTTATCTTGTGTCATAGGCTAAAAGGTGGACCAATAGTGTGCTCGGGACCACGTTATCGGTCCACTAAGCATTGACTATACATTCTTGTTTACCACCCTTAGACTGATTGATCCCCACTGTGGGTAGGCCTAACTGGTTTATTCACCCAAAAGTATATTACAGTATAT
This sequence comes from Timema poppense, assembly GCA_902141375.1. Classification (NCBI taxonomy): domain Eukaryota; kingdom Metazoa; phylum Arthropoda; class Insecta; order Phasmatodea; family Timematidae; genus Timema; species Timema poppense. Next base: position 27,480 of record CABFOV010001671.1, on the reverse strand, counting down.
AATAAATTGTTGCACATGAAATATATTTTAAAATATTTTACATTGACTTGGAAATTGCAACAAAATCTAGCCTATTGAACTACACAAACAGATAAGTTTGTTTCTCTATGAATGTAAAATTGACTAAATGTATGTGTAGCCTAGTTAGTATCATCAATTTTTATGTAATAATAATAATAATAATAATAATAATAATAATAATAATAATATTTAGCACCGCGTCTTACTACCCGTTCGGGTTATACGCTTTAAGTACTAATTACGCTAATGGAATAGGAATTGGGAAGGTTTAATTAGAGGAAGTGAACCCGCATTTGCGTGGAGGGAGAGTGGAAAACCGTTTAGGAAAAACCACCCCCAGTTCACCCGACCGATATTCGAACCTCGATCTCCCCGTCCTCAGCAGTCGAGCTAAACACGACTAGCACGTTAGCCAACTACGCCACCGAGGCGGGTAATTTTTATGTAAATGGGATGAGATGACACCAATTTTTAAGTTTTCAATGCCACATCTGTCTAACAATGCTGTGCTCTTCAAGACCAGGCATTTTTTTTTTAATCAAGCTGTGACACAGAGGTGCAATTGGCCTGTAATTGTTTTTTTATATAAATTTGAACTATTCTTATAATTTCTTTCACATAATACACCTAGGTAAAATCAAACGAAAAAAGTTTCTAACTAGACAACTTTTTTCATGTTTTACTTAGAATATTTCAATAGGTATAGGCTAATATGTTTTAAATTTTTTCAAACCTCATTTAATATGGAAAAGCTTGTTTTTTCAAATAACTTTTTAGATTATATTAAAAACTTAACCATCTTCATCAACAACTTAGGTATTTCTTTTGGCTCACAAAATATTAGTTTTGATAAATGGCATTGGAGATGCTTTCTTCTTAGCTGTTTGGTTTTTTTCACTTAGCATCCACCCAAGATGTAACATCAGTATCAATTAAACAGGAAGTTATTTGATGCTAGAACTCTTTTACTTGGGAAAAATTGGAAAAGGGAGAGAGGATTTGGATGTCTCGAAATTCCTCCCCTTCCCACAAACTGCCGAGTCTTTATAAGTTAAATCAAAATAAAATTGCCTTTTTTCATTGATACATTAAATGAAAAATTATATATATAATTGATTCATAATTTATTATTTTCACATTGTCTAAGAATTATTTTAATCCATGCTGCAATGAAGGCAGTTGTCTGAGAAATATGCTAATTGTTTTTACTGTGACATCATTAATCCGACTGTAGCCTATAAACATGTTCATTACTCAAACACGAATGTAAAATGGCTTAAGTGAGTGCTCTAGTACCCCTCCTCCCCCCTCTCTCACACTTGTATTCCCCTATTCACCCCACCAGCATCTTTATCCCCCACACACCGCACTCTTCAAAAGCCAATTCTAGATCTTTTCTACATAGTTTAAGGTACAATTGGAGTACCTCCCTCAAAACTGAATCCTAATATGTGCGTGCTAGAGCTCAGTCACTGTGGTCAATTTTATCAACATCTTCAACCAATCTTTTCTTGGCATATTTCCAAGAGCATTTCAAATTATACTCCGTGTTAGAAAGGGATGTCTGAAAGGACTTTTTCCCTGTCATAATTATACTATATAGTAGGATTTTGCTAGGGAAAAGAACCTCCCGGAGGCGTTCCTTCCTACCATAGGCAGGATTTACTTGGAATCTTAATTCTTAATTGAGTTAAATTTTACTATCCTTTGTTTGATGCAAAAGCAGGTGGGATATGAACAATTTATAGTTTACTCTAAAAGTAGTCTCAGGACTCAAATAAGTGCTAAAAAAGTTAATAATTAATTAGTGTTATATCAATGCTCATCCCCCCCCCCCCCCCCCCC